>PVKC010001355.1:0-51451 GCA_004027635.1 Crocidura indochinensis | reverse complement strand
CTGATTCTTTCTGGAAATTTTCTTCTTGGGTCTCTGGGACTCCAATGATTCTTGTTATTTCTGTTAACTTATCAATGAATTCTCTTTTTATCTGTTCACATTATTTGAGCTTTGTTCATTGTTTGATCATTTGCTTTAAGGCTCTTTTTCAATCTCTTATGCTATATGGAGTTGTTATGTATCTCATTCTCAGCTCACTGATTCTATCCTCAGCTGCTGTTACCCTGTTGCAGTGACTTTCCAGGCTTTCCATTGAGGTTTCATTTCATGTACTGAGTTTTTCAGACCTGTTATTTCAGTTTGGTGTATTCTGATTTCTGTCTTCGTATGTTATTGATTCTTACTTTTGTTCCATTCAACTCAATCTGTACTTTCTTCGAGTTCTATGAACACCCTCCATATTTCTTCTCTGTACTCCATATATGAGAGAGTAGGTGATTGGCAGTTTGGGGGTCAACAGAGTTGCCATCTTCATTCTCTATGCCTGGTGTTGGCTTGCTTTATTTCCCCATTGTCACATTTGTAGTGTGGATTTTTTTGTGTTGTATTGGTGTTCATTGGCTAGGTGATGTGCGCAGCCACAAATTGAAGCATAGCAGGTGCTCTCCTCTGGCTCCACACTTTGTGGGAGTGTCTGCTCAACTCTGAAAAGAAGAGCCCTCAGGGAACAATGGCAGAAAGGATCAAGTACCAGGCCATGGGAAAGCAGAGAGAAAGCTCAAGACATTTGTCGTTTTTCTGTCTTTACTGTCTAGGGGTGGGACTGCTTAACTCCAAAGAAGCACTCTCATGAAGAATGGCGGAGAAGATCAAATCCCAGGCCACAGGACAACAGAGAGAAGGCCCAAGACATCTGCCATGTTTCAGGTCAAATAACAGAAAGCATATCACTTCTACTGACATTCCTTTCTTGAGCTTTTCTGGGCAAGGTGATTCATAGCAGCAGCAGTGAGTGGCAAACCAAGATGGCACCGCATCAAAATGAGTATGGTAGGGATCAGCAAAAATTTAAATGTTTAACGATTTTTTAGAAAAAAATTTAATAATAGTTGGTTAATTTTATATTATCACATAATGTTCTTATTTCATATTTCTATAACATTATAGTACTCTGATTTACCTTTTAAATTCTAGAATTTTATCAATGTTAAGTTTTGGCATAAATGTTGCAAATATTTTTCCAATTTTTGATTTTTAGTTTTAATTTGGTGATCTCTGACACAGACTTTTTAATTTAACACTGTTGAGTTGCTAATTCATCCACTGCTAATTCATTCACTGTTGAGTGGATTTACTTGTACCTGAGTGCCAGAGTCCATCCTTGGATGAAAATGGCTGGAGCAGGTTTTTTGTCAGGATTAGGAAAACAAGACAGACATACTACAGAAAAGTATATGGCAAATATCATAACATTGTGAATGAATGAGGGAATCAGAAAGCCTGTCTCAAATACAGGTGAGGTGGGTTGGGGAGGAGGGAGATTTGGGACATTGGTGATGGGAATGTTTCCCTGGTGAAGGTGGACGGTCTTTATATGACTGAAGCCCAACTACAGTCATATTTGTAATCGAGGTGTTTAAATAAAGATATTTAAAAAAATGTAAGGTATCAAAACTATCTTTACCTCCTCGCCTGCTTATTTGTAGTCAGTGATGTTAGAACTATGTACCTTTCTCCACTTTTTAATCTACAAACTTTATCAACTGACATTTCTAGAACAACTGGTAAAGTAGAATCAAGGAGGTACATTACTCTCTTCCTGTTTCAATTACATATATCTGAACCATAGTTTCAGTATTTTCAGAATGCCTAAAACAAAAACTTCGTAACCTCTGATATGCCTATGGTGCTTGAGGCACAAAATATAGTCTTTAATTTGGGAATCCGGGAACCTTCCAATTTTATAGATATAACCTTGGTAGCCCCAGATACTACTGTGTAGGCTCTATTATTTTTTAATAAACTTTCACTGAAAATGAAAAAAAAAAAAGAAAAGCATATGGTCTGGGCTGGAGCAATATAGCACAGTGGTTGGACAGTTGCCTTGCACATGGCCAACCAGGACAGACCTAGATTGGATCATTGGTGTCCCATATAGTCCCTCAAACCAGAAGGATTTCTGAGCACATTGTCAGAAGTAGCCCCTGAGCATCACTGGTTGTGGATAAAAAAAAAAAAAAAGCATTGGTTCGGGGCTACCAGTCTTGTGGACTGAGTGCCAAGATAGTAATCCATATACAATAATTATTGTTCAGTGTCATCCAATATGGGAAGAAAGACACTTGTTAACAGACAAAAGAACTTAGCTAATACTAAAAATAACAAATTGGATCTTTTCATCCCAAAAGATGTGTGTGAAGGGACAAGGAATCTAGGACAAAGTCACTGTGGATTATCTTCTCCAAGGAGAAATTGTAAACAAAAGAGTGAATACGGGACATTTAAGAGCAAAGCTTTCTTTGCTAATGTCTACATTTAGGATTTTAAATTAAGAGTCCTTAAATCATTTTCCTACTATGCCCTTGGGCTAGGAACATTCTAGTTAAAATTATTTATTTCTTAAATGTCTTCATATCCAACACCTGGGGGTCTATCCCAGTATATTTAATTTATTTTGTTGATCTGAGAATTAGCCTTTAATTCAGTATTATGTTGCTTTAATGACCACTTCTTTATAGTACTGTTTAAAGTTGGGGAAAATGCTAAATCCCATCTCCTTTTCCCCAAGTATTGAATTTCAGGAGTGTTTGATCTACTTTTTTGAAAATATGTCATGGGTATTTTATAGGTTTTGCATTAAATCTGTACAATGCTTTGAGAAGTATTGCAGTTTAAATAATATTAATCTTCTTAATCTTTGAGTAGTGTATATGTCATATTACACTAATCTTAATTACCAAAGTCACATAAAATGTTTCATATCTCTAATCATCATGGAGATGCAATAATAATAAGATATCAATTCATATGAGATATCAGCATATCTTAATAATGATGAGAGTCCATCATTAATAGTAATGAGATATCATCTCACATCACAGAGAACAACAAGAAAATCCAGTACTTGTGAGGATGCAGAGAAAAGGGGACTCTAATTCACTGCTGCTGGGAATATTGACTGATCCCATCTTTTTTAAAACAATATGGAATTTCCTCATAAATACATTCCCTAGAAATTCAGCCTCCATTCTATCCAGAAATACTAATGCTAAGTTATATGCTAGGAACCCATAAACATTACAGGAAATCCTCTGCACTTCTATTTATCACAGAAATATTTACAATAGCCAGTATCCTGAAATAAGCCAACTGCCACAAAACAGATGAGTGGTTAAAGAAACTATAATAAAAATTCACAATGAAATTCTATGCAGCTGTTATGAAAAATGAATTCATGAAATTTGCTTACATAAGAATTGATATGAGGAGCAATATGCTCAGTGAAGTTACCCTGAGGGAGAGGGATAAACTTATTCGTGGGATAGAAGAAAATATATATTATTGTAATAAGAGCTGGAGACAAGAGAGATGAAAACCCCTGAGGTCCAGCCCATAGTAGGACCTTGCATCAAATAATGAATCAGTGCAATTATGGTAGAGATGATCCACCATGACAATTATAGTTTGAACTAATCACTCTGAAATAGAATTGGGTGCTGAAAGGATATAAGTGATATACATGGTACCTTTTCATTAACAATATTGCAAATCAGATGTCTAATAGAAAAAAACACGTAAGAGAGAGAGAGACGTAAAATGCACAAGAATAGGCAAGGAGATAGTGGAGAATAATTAGGACATTGGGAGAGAAAAATAAATGTACTAATGAAGGGTGGTGTACTTTGTACGACTGAAACTCATCATAAATTTTTTGTAACCACTATGCTTAAATAAAGAAATTAAAACTTTAAAAATGAAAAAATATTCTTAATTTTGAGAGGATGTTGCTCAGGCAGTATTAAGTTGCCCTAAGCAGTTCTAAGGAAGTCAAATTCCACATTTTCCAAAAATCATCTAACCAAAACAAACTGTTAGATGTTTGTATCCATGCAAATAACTTAAAAATGATATCTCTATCCAGAAATCCTATGTTCAATATGATTCAATATGTTTAAGAAAGTGAGGTTTCTTAATATGCAAATATATAGTAAGCATGTGATCTAAAAGCATCTAAGCATTTAGGGACTAGTCTAGGGTCTTCCAATTTTCTAGGTATAACATGTTCTTCCTCCTTTCACCATTGTAATTTTTACTTGCTGAAAATATATTTGTGATATGCAGTATTGCAGTTTGAAAGGAGCTGGTATATGTAAAATGCTAAAAGCATAGCTTTGAAACTATTTTCTTACCTTATTTTTTTTATCTCTCAATCATGAGCTCTGTCACATAGGCAATTACTGGTTTATTTTATTTTTTTGGTCACACCGGTAGCACTCAGGGGTTACTCCTGGCTCTACTCTCAGAAATCACTCCCGGCAGGCTTTGGGTACCATATGGAATCCCGGTATTCGAACCACTGTCCTTCTGCATGCAAGGCAAACGCCTTACCTTCATGTTATCTCTCTAGCCCCAAAATTTAACATTTTAAATACAAAAGTTTTTATCAAAATTATTTCATTGTCTACTAAAAAATTGTGTCTCATATATTTTCCCTTCATTTTAAACTTCCAGACCCATCATATCATGTTCCAAGAGCACAAATATTATTTATTCATGACAAATAATTCCTAGTAATAAAATTTAAATCATCACGTTTAAAAATCAATGTCAAAAAGATTTTAAACAATTTTAGTACTATCATTATTCTAATATTGAAAATGACAAAAGTAATTAAGATAAACATCCTTATAAAAACTAAGTGAAGTTGTGTATTCTCCTGCCTAAATACTTTGTTTGAATACTTTGTTAAAAAAAAAGGTAAAAACATTATTGTGAAGTGATCAGAATTAGTCTGTATATTGTTTCTTTTTCTATATGTTTACCAGTCAGAAGTGAAGAAACCCATGATTAACTCCAATTTTTGGTTTCACAGATAGATTTCAATTTCTTATTCCATACTTTAAAACCAACAATATAATATTATTTCAGATAGATATAAAAGATAATTGCCTTGAGTTAACAAATTAAATTTTATATATTAGTACTTAAACAATTTCATGAATTCAGTAAAATTTAATACAAAACATTTTAATATGTCAGAGCTATAGCATAGCCATAGGGCATTTGCCTTGCATGCAGTCAACACCAAACGGACACCTGTTTGATTCACAGCATTCCATATATTCCCCCAAATTTGCCAGGAGCAACTTTTTAGATCAGAGCCAGGAGTAACCCCTGAGTGCCACTGTGTGAGACTCAAAAAAAATTTCAAAATAAATAAATAAATATGTCTTTGGAAATGGACATAAAGGTTTATCTTGTAATTCTTCTTTACTCTAAAAGCCCACATATTTGTTTGTTTTTATTTGATTAAAAAATCAAAATCTAGGGGCTGGGGAGAGAGCATGGAGGTACGGTGTTTGCTTTGCATGCTGAAGGATAGTGGTACCATATGGTCCCCAGAGCCTGCCAGGAGCAATTTCTGAGTGTTGAGCCAGGAGTAACCCCTGAGTGCTGCTGGGTGTGACCCAAAAACCAAAAAAAAAAAAAAAAAAGAAAGAAAAAAAGAAATCAAAATCTCTAAGTTATTGATAGTTAAGTTTTAGGCATAGATTATATCAGTCCTACTAATACCAGTTTCAATTTTTCTCTGCAAGTGTTCCCATGTACTTGCACCTATACAGGTGTGTTTCAAAGTTGTGTTACTGTAGTTTAGAATACTTCGCTGTTGTTGAGTCTCTGCTTTACTTATATATCTAGACCTCTCTCCCATATCCCCAGTAGAACCAAGGCCCCTGACCCTTGATTCAATAGCTTCCCTTTTTTCTTCCTTTCTTCCTTAATTTCTTTTTTTTTTTTTATGGTTTTTGGGTCACACCCGGCAGTGCTCAGGGGTCACTCCTGGCTCCATGCTCAGAAATTGCTCCTGGCAGGCAGGGACCATATGGGACACCGGGAATTGAACTGATGACCTTCTGCATGAAAGGCAAATGCCTTACCTCCATGCTATCTCCCGGGCCCCTCTTCCTTAATTTCTTACCTTCTCTGTCATTCTCTTCCCTACACATTTAGGTAATGGCTGGTGTAGGCATCCATCCTAATTTACTGCATGACATTTCCTTAACTGGTTATTATATATAGTACCAATAATTATAACCCTTCAATGTATGGCTTTTTCTTCTGATTTATTTCACTCAATATGATATATTTTAATATATTACAGTACAAAACAGCTTGCTTTAAATTATATAATTTTATTAAGTGCATAATATGCATTTGTGTTTATACACTATTTCTTTCGAATACATTGGCAGATATAGGTTAAATCTATATGTTAGCTATTGTACTCGCTGTTTGTAATGAATAATGGAATTCATGTGTCCATTTAAATGAATATTTTTTCTATATTGGGGTAGATGCCCAACAGTGGTTTTGCTAGTATGTCATATGGAAGCTCAATATAAGTGCATCAAGACTTCTCCATTCTATTTTCCAGAGGGGTTGAAGCAGTTGATGAGAGTTTCAATTTTTTCTATATTCTCACCTATAAAGAGTAACCGCAGTATTTTTAATATGTCCTGTTTTAATATTTTAATATATGCCATATTTTTATCTGAATTTTCCTACTATAATTTATACTGAGCACTGTTTTATGTGACTATTGTCAAATTTACTGTCTTCCACTGAGAAGTGTCTACTCATTTTCTTTTTTTATATTTTTTGTTTGTTTGGGGGCCACACCCTGTGGTGCTCGGGGGCTACTCCTGGCTCTCTGCTCAGAAATCGCTCCTGGCAGGCATGGGAGAGCATATGGAATTCTGGGATTCGACGACCATTAGTCCTATGTTGGCTGCTTGCAAGGCAAACGCCCTACCGCCATGCTATCTCTTCGACCCCTCTTTTTATATTTTTGTATAACTTTCACATATATTTTTCAGTATGTAATATATAAAGTAGTAGTATATGTAGTATATATTAATACTAATATAACTATAGTAGTCAATTACTAATATGTATCACTAATATACTTGACACTAATAAAGTTATACTAATAAACTTCTATAGATGTATATACATATATTATATTTGTATATATATAAAATACTAATATGATTTTAACACATATTTTAGTCATGTAAAAGTTTCTTGAATCTATGTAGTGTTGTTTTCTTAAGTTTTAATGTAATCAATAGTAGTAGATCATTGAAGAAAATTTCAAAAGGAGAATCTTTGAGTGTTCTGTTTCCTTCATGAATTTTATTATTTCCAGTTAAATCTCAAGGTTTTTATTTCACTTTAAAGAAATTTATGTGTAAGCTATGCCATATGGATACATCTTTAATTTATTTGTATTCCAGTTTTCCTATCACAATATATGAGGATATCTTTACTCTATTTCACGCGTTCACCTTATTTGTTATGAATCAAATCTCAATAAACATGAGATTTTTGTCTTTGAGTATTGATTTATGACCCATATATCAGATAATCTTTATTATATAAACAAGTCCATTTTGTTCAATATAGCATTATAGTGATTAAAAATGATAATTTGATATATTAGGTACTTGACTAAAATAATTATGTATATATTAGATCAAATGAGGTAATAAAATAACCCAATTTCTTTATTTCTAACATTCAAAGCCCAACTTTCTGCTTTTTCATTTTGAATATCTATAAGGGATACTTTAATTAATTAATTTAATATACTTTATGCTTTGTGTTTTGGGTATCACACTTTGTATTGCTCAGGGTTTACTGTTAATTCTGTGATCAGGAATCACTCCTGTAAGGGCTCTGGAGATGATACATAATGCCAAAAATTGAACCTGGGTTGTTTGTATGCAGGGCAAGCTCTCTACTATACTATGGCCCTTCACAGAATATTTAATTCCTTTCTAATTATAAAGTATCCAGGAAAAAGAAGAAATTTTATATATTTCAGAAATATTTAACACAGACATTTGTAGTATTTTTTTGGTTTATGGTTTTTGGGTCATATCCGGCAGCACTCAGGGGTTACTCCTGTCTCTATGCTCAGAAGTTGCTCCTGGTAGGCTCAGGACCATATGGGATGCCAATATTCGAACCCCACATCATCTGCATGCAAGGCAAACGCATTACCTCCATGCTAACTCTCTAGCACCTTATATTTGTAGTATTTGTATTGGAACAGTTGTGAAAAAACAAAAGTTAGTAAATCAACTTAAATATTCAAGGGACACAATGCCACCATATGTCTTTCATATAAATAAATAAAAAAGTTTAAAAAAATTTAAGCTTTTTTCGCAATGTCTAAGACTAAAAAATATAAAAGGGAGGTGAGTTGATATGCCCAGAAAAAGGGGAAGCTGCTGAACTCTGCTGGAACTCAGATGCCAGCACCTATCTCTGTCTCCTGGGCTGTGCTGCATTCTTGGCCTGATTTCATGCTGTGTGTGGCTTCATCTGCGCAAGGCTAACCTTTCCCGAGGCGAGTTGATAGTCCCAGAGAGGGAGGAGTCAGAAGAGCACCGCCGCTCTGCTTCACTCCGCGGCCTCCTGCATCATTTAGCCAATGAATATAATCACAACATGTAGAAAAATTCACAATACAAGTGTGACATTGGGGGAACAATGCAGGCCAGTGCCAGACATAGAGAATGAAGACGGCAACTCAGCTGACCAGAACATGGCCCACCAACTAGTCAGTCTCTCAGATAAGGAGTTTAGAGTTGAAATATAGAAGATGTTCAAAGAACTCAAAGAAAGTATAGAAGAGAACACTAATAAAAATCAAGAGAATATGAAAATAGAAATGAGAAAACTCCAAACTGAAATTTCAGGTCAAATAACAGGTCTGAAATACTCAGTAGATGAACTGAAGAAAAACATGGATGAGCTTTCCCATGGGTTAACAGCAGCTGAGGATATAGAATTAGTACATTGGAAGATGAGACGAATAACAGCTCCATACAGCAGAAGAGATTGGAAAAAAGCCTTAAAGCAAATGATCAAACAATGGAAAAATTACTCAAGGAATGGGAACAGATGAAAATAGAAGTCTATATGATAAGCTCAACAGAAACAACTTAAGAATCATTGGAGTCCCAGAGACCCAGGAAGAAAATCTCCAGGAAGAATCAATGGTCAAGAACATCATTAAAGAGAAACTACGAGAGCTAAAGAATACATGCGATCAAATCCTGCATGCCCGAAGAGTACCAACTAAAAGAGAACCCAGAAAAAACACCCCGAGACACAACCTAGTCACAATGACGAATCCCACAGATAGAGACAGAATTCTGAAAGAAGCAAGATTGAAAAGATAAATTACATTCAAGGGAATATCCTTGAGATTTACTGCAGACCTGTCACCTGAAACACTCAAGGCCAGAAAGCAGTGGTGGAGCCTAATGACAAAACTCAATGAAATAAATGCTTCTCCTAGAATACAGCATCCAGCAAAACTCACTTTCAGGTTTGAAGGAAAAATACATGGTCTCACAGACAAACAACAGCTCAACTCAGAAACTTCACAGACTCAAAATCAGTCTTAAAAGAAAAATTGAAAGACCTACTTTAAGACAAGCGTGACCAACAGACACACCAAACTTTAATATAAAGATGACACTAAATTCCAGGACAATTATTTCTCTCAATATCAATGGACTAAATTCACCAGTTAAGAGACACAGAGTGGCTAATTGGATCCAAAACACTCAATCCAACCTTCTGCTGCCTACAATAAATGCACCTGAATAGTCAGAACAAATAGACTCAAAATAAAAGGCTGGAGGAAAATCATCCAAGGAAACAACACCCATAGAAAAGCTGGAGTGGCCATACTAATATCAGATGATGCAAACTTTATACTCAGGAAAGTTGTAAGGGACAAAGATGGACATTTTGTATTAATCAAGGGATATGTTCAGCAGGAAGAAATCACTCTCCTAAAGATATATGCACCGAATGAGGGTTCAGCAAAATATTTAATACGATTGTTGACAAATCTGAAAAAATATCAATAACACAATAATTGTGGGAGACCTCAACATGGCATTGTCCACACTTGAAAAATGTTAAAATATAATATTAAATAATTATATAACCAAGGTACCTCTTAGCATTCTCAGAAGCAAAATATCAAAAGGCCTCAAAAATGAGAAGGATGAAACTGCTAGAAAATAGCAGAAGGCAAAAAACAGTCTAAAAAGACATGAACTCCATAATAGACAATTATGATATATGTTTAAGAGAAACAATATAAAAATCATCATATTCCCTGCAATAATGGCAAAAAGATGAAGATACTATAGCTTAAAAATTATCAATATAAATTTCCCAGAAATGAGGATAGCAGGATATAAAATAGAAGAGGCTCAAAGAAGTCCAGTAAAATAGACTCAATTAGGAAAAATATATACTAAAAATTACAAAATCCAAAGAAAGAGACAGAATATTAAAGGACCAAGATCAAAGAGGAACTTATGGGACCAGCAATGGTGCAGCAGTAGGGTGTTCACCTTGCATTGGCTGAACCAGGACGGACCACGTTAGATCCCAGTGTTGCATATGGCCCCCAACCCAGGAGCGATTTCTGAGTGTAGAGTCAGGAGTAACACCTCAGCATCACTGGGTGTGGCCCAAACATCAAAATAAATAAATAAGGAACCTATACAGAAAGGAATCCCATGAAGATGTACAGCATGTACAACAGATGTATCTAATGAAACTCTACAAGCCGGGATACCATTGAAAATCAAATGAAATAATCACTAAAATCCCTCACCAAAAAAAAAAACTATTCAGATTTGAAATAATTGTACAGAGGCTCATGAGAAAACAACAGTCTTAGGGATTTCATAGCCTTAAAACCGGTTTTTCACGAAACATTAAAAGACCTCTAAACAACTAAGGAAACTCCTTAGAATGTGGCTTTGTGGCATTTTGTTTGGTACTCACTTACTGTGTATATGGCTGTCCTCTGCTGTGTTAAGAGAGATTAAGAACATTTTGTAATTAGCCATCCCACATTGACTTTATTGATTTTTTTGTTTTGTTTTGTTTTGGGTCACACCCGGCAGCGCTCAGGGGTTACTCCTGGCTCTAAGCTCAGAAATTGCCCATAGCAGGCACGGGTGATCATATGGAGGCCAGGATTAGAACCACCATTCTTTTGCATGCAAGGCAAATACCTCCATGCTATCTCTCCAGCCCCTATTGAGTTATTTTTTGATAACTCTATTCACCTAAGTCTTATTGGAATTAGTAATATAAAATAAATTTGTTATATGACTGCCAAGGGGGCAGACAAGCCTTGGGAGGAAATTTGATAATGGTGGAAAGAAAGAAGAATATGTTGGGTCAAATTAAGAAATACAAATACAAGAAAAAATTGTTTTCCACAATTATACAAATACATGAGTTCTATTTTTTTCAGAAAAAAAATGATGGTCAAATAAATTATCTTTCACCACTATTGTAATATTCTAGGATAATTATGCTCAGGCCAGAAATGTTGAGGCTTGAAATTATTTTATCTGTTATGGCAGGTTTATGAAGTATGATGAAATATATGGATTCTTTTTCCAAAATTCATCTGGAAATCAGTAAAACTACCTCCTGAATAAAAGTGGGAAATACTATGTTTGCTTGTATTTTTAAGCTATCAGCTAAGTGTGAAGTTGAAACAAAGTAGCCTGCAATAATTGAATGTGGTACTAATGATTCAAGGCAGTGACAGGTAAAGAAATATGTCTCAAAATTTTAGGCCTTTCACTTATCTGATGGTTGCAAAAAATAAACTGCTTAGCAAACTTCTTTTCACTTATGCACAAAACACAATTCTCCTTTGTCACTTTAGAGAGTCAATTTACTCTTGTCTCTTTCTGCTATGAATAGATTTGAGAAATCCTATACTGTTAGCTAGAATATTCTATTCAACTTTACATAGTGAGTTTGTTCCTATATTTTTCCACACTAACTTGCATTTGCTTACTCTTTTAAATCAATTTTGTTAACCGTCAACAATATGGGAAAGCTTTCTCCTTGGTACTTACATTGCTTATCAAATTGTCTTATTAATTACAATGCTTTGCACATCTTTGTTAGCTAAAAACAAAATAATTTTGAAAAATAGTTTCAGAATTCCAATGTACCAACTCCTTCATTTTATTTAACATTCATACAGTCTATACAGGTTAGAGATTTATTAACAATATTTTTTAGTTTGTTAAAATTTTGACTATGAAAATAGAATATATGCCCAGTAAAATAGTTAATAACTTTGCTTATATTTAATAACTATTTTAAATGATCCCAAGGTTTGTCATTTTTGCAACATAAACTGTTAACCTTTGTCCAGGAACAATAATACAACAGGTAAAGCACTTGCCTTCCACACAGCCAATTAGTGCTTGATATACAGCACTCAAACTGGACAATGATCACTGCCAGGAGTGATCCATGAGTGCAGAACTAGCAGTAATGCCTGAGCACTACTATATGTGGACAAAAATAAAATATAAAAACCTATGGTAGAAAACAACAATGAGAGGCCCGGGAGATAGCATGGAGGTAAGGCGTTTGCCTTTCATGCAAAAGGTCATCGGTTCGAATCCCGGTGCCCCATATGGTCCCCCGTGCCTGCCAGGAGCAATTTCTGAGCATGGAGCCAGGAGTAACCCCTGAGCACTGCTGGGTGTGACCCCCCCCCAAAAAAAAAAAAGAAAACAACAATGAAGTAAAACAGAGAAAACTATATCTTAGTAATTATATGTGACAGAAAAAAGTAAAACAAATCACCAGGGCCGGACGGTGGCACTGGAGGTAAGGTGCCTGCCTTGCCTGCGCTAGCCTAGGACGGACCGCGGTTCGATTCCCCAGTTTCTCATATGGTCCCCCAAGCCAGGAGTGACTTCTGAGCGCATAGATAGGAGTATACCCTGAGCGTCACTGGGTGTGGTCCAAAAACCAAAAAAAAAGAAAAAAAATCACCAAAATAAACTGGAAGTGTTTTATGTATGGCTTTTTTATGACTGAAAGTCAAATTTAATGCAAGTTAAATGACCGACTATTTCATAGATAATAACAATATCATTCAAACTGGTTTTGATTTAAAAAATAAGAAAATATTTAAAGAATGACCATATCTTCAAAAAGTTAGGAATAAATTTGAATATATGGAATAAATTAAAATTTACAGACTCTCAGAAAAGTTTTAGTGTATGCCACCAATGTTTTAATTGTGCTTAGAGGCAGAATCCAAGAAATAAACTGGCCTAAGTTGTATATAGTTGTCATCCTGAAGCTCTTAGAGAAGAAATAGAATCTGTACAAAATCTAAATTTTATAAAGCATTATCACAAATCCTGTTAAATACGGTGTTCAATTTAAAAGTTAACTAAAGCATAGAAACTTTTTAACTAAGCCATTTAGGCTGGTTATATCAGAAACAATTGATATACAGCCAGTTTTGTTTATCTGAGAAGAAAAATTCCAATAAGTGTACAGTATATTGGCACCTTTTCATTTAATTCCTGATGACAACTGCAAGATGACACTAGAAGAAAAGAAAATTTACCTTGCAAGCGGCCGGTCCAGGATGGACCTCATTTTGATTTCTGACATCCCATACACTCTTCAGCAGTAATTTCTGAGTGCAGAGCCAGCAGTAGCTCCTGAGCGCTGCCAGGTGTGCCCCCCCAAAAAAAGTGGGGAGAGGAAATAAAAAGACACTTATCCAAGGAAAATCAATAGGCACATGAGCAAAGCACTGGTCATCTTTTATTATTAGTATAATTCAAATCAAGAAAACAATGTCATATCATTTTATACCAATGAGAATGGCACTGATCCAAAATGCTTGCCACATCAACATCTAAGAAAATAAAACTTTATTCCATAATCTCTATTATTATCTGAAAACTGTTCCATGTAATATTCCATGTTATAGTCTTAAGTTGTTTCTTGCATACTATGGAGTGATAGCCTATAAGAGGACTTGGACAGTACAATAAAAGCCTTCTAAATGATGCTATTTAATTTTTACTGATTTGTTTATGTAGTTATTTGTTTGAGTCACATTTAGTGGTGCTCAGGGGTTTTTCCTGGCTCTGCATTCAAGGATCATTCCTTATTATCCTGGGATTATTTTAGGATGGATGCCAGGGACTAAAATCAACTCAACCTTATACAAGGCAAGTCACTACTCACTCTATTATCCTCCCACTGTTATTTTAAAAATAGATATGCAAATAAACTTGTGGACCAAAAAGAAAATCTTTTACCCCTATCCATCTTTCTGTCTACACATTCTTTCAATTTTATTTTTAAAGTGAATGGCTTTATGTTTTCTTTGAAAATTTTTAAAGCTTAAAAATGTGTATACATTTTATGAATAACGTTAATAAGCTTGATTTAGTTATGAATACCCAGATTCCAGGATTGCAAAAAATGTGTTTATAATTGATTTTGAATCATATTTACTCCCTGCTCTGTAGATACATTCCCAGGAATAGCTTAAGCATATTGAGTGCTCTTTCCAACATTCTTAGTTAAACTATTGATTGTTTTTAGATCTTCATACCATGTTTAGAATTGGATGACAAAATAAGCTACATTTTATTTTAGATGGAGAAATGACCGTTTTATAAGTTTTTAGATGTTTTATATATTTTACTGGTTAGTCCATGTCAAAGATGTTACTATGAGGTCATTTTACTGATATTTTAAATGAGAAGATTTGACTTTGAGAAAAATAAATTTTTGCATTCAGTAATGTAAATAGACCTGATGTAGTCAGCTGAAGGAATTAGGAGCTTTCATATGTTAAAAATCTGGTTCAGGACTGAAAAATTAGCCTCCAATTTGCTTACTGACTTTTCCTACAAATTTTTTGCCATAATTTTACATCTGATATTGAAGCACTTGTTCATTTTTTCATTAAAATAGTGTATCCTTTATGGCATTATTACTGATAAGTACAAACCTCTTCAGAAATCAAAGAGGAATTTGCAAGTAAACTGAAATTTTTCTTGAATCTCAAATTAAATATCATTGATATTACCCAAATCAGATCTAACCTATTAGTGGTCTAATAGTTTTGGAAATATTGGAATAAATCCAGTTTTTAAACATGTTACACCTACTCTAAACTCACTAGATCTGAAAAAAAAATTAACTACTAATATGCATCTTCAGATTTCCAGAGCACATTCACTCCTATTTTTTAACATAATCACAGATTATGATCAAATTTCTTCATTTTAAGCACATTTTAAATGGGTAATTATATATGGTGTTTATATTTATTATTAAGATATATGTATGATGTATGCATAGTATATCATTACAAGACTAATATGTCTGTGATAATCCTGGTTACCTATTATTATAATTAGACTATGTGATTAAATCAATATGAAATGTTTACTTTTAGCTTATCATATTTTTTGGAAAATTTTTCACAAAATGTAGTTGTTTTCAGACCAGAACATATGTCTTTATCTTCAAAATCCATTATGATTTCTTTCTTAGCTAAATACAAATGCACATAGTTAAATACAGCTTTCATTTCTTTACTATTAACTATACTCAAATGTATGACAAGATAAAATAAAGCAAATCACACTATCTAGAAGCATTTAGCCTTAATATAATAAAACCCAGCTCTTTTTTGATATTTTTGTTAGCAAAAAATATGACCATAAATTCAATATATACAATGAGAATAAATGTGATCATTTGAAATATTGAAAGAAATATATCCGGGAAATGAGATAAAGAAACATATTTTCAATATAAAATTGACAAAATATATTGAGAAAATATTTAAAACTTAATGTCACGAACAGATATCATCTCATCTCCTTAATTTCAGTATATAAAAACTTTTATGGTGTTTTCTGTTTGTTTACCCATAATACTTGCTGAATGATAAAATTATATTAAAAATTACCTACTAAAAATTAATAATAGCATAGCATAATAAGAACAAGAAACAGCATTTAAAACAGTCATTTCATATAATTAATTCTAATATATATACATATATATGTATATATATGTATATATATTAGAATTAATTATATGAAATGACTGTTTTAAATGCTGTTTATATATATACCCAGGGGATGGTTCTATAGTTCAATATATCAGTAACTCCCCTGGCTTGTACTATGAGCCCAAGTTGAACTCACCAGTATGCACTGATTTCCCATGCAACTCTGGTGGTTCCCAACATCATTGGGCTGAGCAGCACTGAGTCAACAGCCCTTCATATTGAAATGTCTGGCCTTATTGGGCAAGTATTGCTTTGGAAGGTTTCAAGGTGTGATTCTCTAGTAGCAAACATTTTCTAAATTCCAAATTAGTTTCTGATTAAACTCTATGTTTATTTGCTTGGTGAGGGCAATATAGGGTCATCATGAACCAGAGATTTTCAGAGATCACTCCTTGGTAGATGCTCAAAGGTCCCTCTGGTGGTGCTCAGCAACATAGTACTAGAAATTAAACCCTTAAAAAGCCTGTGCTCTATACCTCTGAGTTATTAGAAGCTCCCAGAAATTTGGCTTTTGATACAAAAATAATGATATAGTTGAGAGGCTACATTAAATTATATATGCTATGAAAATCAAAGTATTTGATGTTTTTAAAACCAAACTACTCCATTTCTACCATTCTTAGAAAGTATACTAATAATTATCAATTGTCATGACTATTTCAAGAACAACACTATTAAAATATTTTTGAAATTTAAATATTCTTAAAGTGAATAAAATATAGGTTTATGAAAAATATTGCATAGACTGATGCTGTAACATCTAATAAGATTTACCTTGGTTTTTATAAAACTTAGGACATTGAGATTAATTTTTTCACTAGTCAAACTCTTTTAAGAGACTGGAAATTCTTAAAGGATAATAAAAGATGTATTCTTGTCCAGTTCATCAGGAAAATAATCACTTTAGGTTATCAAACATATCAAGTAATTTTTTGTGCTTAACAGGGATTTATTTCACACTACTCAAAATACATTACCAACAATAATCACATATTTCTACCTAATTACCTAAAATGTAAAGGGAGCATATATTTTCAACTAAGAAAGAGGTAAAAATATATATAGGGGCAGGAGTAATAGCACAATTGTAAGGCATTTTTACCTTGCACATGGCGAGCATATGATGGATGGTGGTTCAAATCTCTGCATTCCGCATGGTACCCCAGCCTGCCAAGAGTGACTTCTGAGCATCTCCTGGTGTGATCCAAAAACCAATATGTATACATATATATAAATGTGTATATATAAATATATACAAAGATACTTATCTCTACTTAAGTTACTAGATTTTAAATTCAGGATTCATGTAGATCACACAATGCATAGAGGGAACATTGAATGTTTCCAAGTTGCCTCAGATACAAACTCACATTACTCAATAGTTTACTTTTTATAGATTCTTAGTAATGAGTATGTTATATTTCTTATTTTAATTTGGGAGAAAAATTTTGATATAATATTGTACAGTAAATACCAATAATTTTAAAAATAAATAAGCCATAAATGAGTCTTGTACTATTTGTCCTATTAAAGACCCCATAAGCCATAAATGAGCCTTATACTATTTGATCTAGTCTAGACCCCAGAGAGAATTATTTCAATATGGGACATCCTGTAGAAACATGTATCTGGATAAGTGTGCCTGTAATTCGATAATATAAGATGGTGAGTACCCAGCTATATTTGGTGGAGAGAAAGAGAGAGAAGGGAGAGCGAGTGAGAGAGAAAGTGATGTTTGTTAAGTATGAGCTTCTAACACAAAACATGATTAGTATTATATAATGGCTAATGATCAAGGGAACTTAAACTTATTAGCTTATATTCACCAGTACAAAGCTTAGCATATAAGACTTTAATAAAGATTGGGAGCAATACCCTGGACATATCAGGAAAAAAATAAATTTACAAAACAACTATAGGGGCCCGGGAGATAGCATGGAGGTAAGGCATTTGCCTTTCATGCAGAAGGTCATCGGTTCGAATCCTGGTGCCCCATATGGTCCCCCGTGCCTGCCAGGAGCAATTTCTGAGTGTGGAGCCAGAAGTAACCCCCGAGCGCTGCCGGTTGTGACCCAAAACCAAAAATAAATAAATAAATAAATAAATATAAATGTAATGTCAGAAGGACTCAGCTTTACATACATTTATAGGGATTTACCCAGCTGCCCAAATAAATACTTATACTTTGCAGTGCATATCCAAGATAGGTCTCATGTTAAAACACAAAACAATTGCCAATAAAGCCATGATGATTACAGTCATTTTCAGTATTTTATGATCACTGCACTATAAAAGTGGAAATAAATCATTGAAACATTTCTGGAAAAACTATACAGTTTCTGTATTATTGAAGAAAATATATCTAAATAAAAATACTTCTGAGAAGGACTAATATCAATTATATATAAAACAGTCAGAAAATTCAGCAACCTAAAATAATTATTAAAAAGGTAAAGAGAGATTATAAAAGAACCTCTATATAAAAATATACTGGTGACTAATACATACAGGAAGAAATGTTCTAACTCCCTGTCAGAGAAATTCAAATCAAGACCAAAAACAAAATGGATATCTCCTTTCAGTAAACCATGTATCAGAAAGTTCAGATAAACACTGGATAGAATATGAATACATTGTATCCTTATTCACAAATAATGAAATATTAAAGACATGAAAAATGGGTGGTGATTTAAAAATGTACTGTATCTCAATTTTATACCCAGACATCTATCCCAAAACACAAATTTATAAATATCTAGGTATACCTATGCTCATTTCATGGTAATTTTATATAATAACCATCATCCTGTATCTATTCAAATGGCTAAGGACAAATGAGTAAAGACATCATGAAAAATGTACATATTGGAGAGCTCACATGGTTTGAGAAGAAAGAAAAAAATCAAGGGAAATCTTAACAATTAGACTTTGGACCACAAGAGAAAAGTTGTGGGGGACCCAGAAGAAGGTTGCAGGTTGCAAAGAAGAAACAGCACAGAGACTCAAATTTCTCCTTTCTGACCTCAGACCTCAGACTCTGGTGATATACACTATGGATTCAGTTTGGGACAGAAAATGCTCTTCATACACAGGAGTTAAGTGGACAGTGAAAGTACTAGACCTGTTTATCAAACACTGAACCAAAAACAGTGAAGGTATCTTGAGTTTTGACTGTGTCTATCCCACGTTTTAAACAGTCCTGAAAATTTATAAGCTCTCTCTGACTTGGGGAACTTTATAGTCACCCCATCTTACCTGAGATGGAAAGTTAAAAGGATACAAGAAACATACAAAAAAGGGTCAAATGCAGAACTTTAAAGGTCACACAGTCCCCACCAGTCTAATTGGAAATGTAAAATGTTCATCTTTTTTAGCAACATAAATGAGTTCTAAATTACTATAACATCTCTGGGGAACAAATGGGAATCTTTAGCTTT
Organism: Crocidura indochinensis; assembly: GCA_004027635.1. Classification (NCBI taxonomy): domain Eukaryota; kingdom Metazoa; phylum Chordata; class Mammalia; order Eulipotyphla; family Soricidae; genus Crocidura; species Crocidura indochinensis. Next base: position 31,867 of record PVKC010001355.1, on the reverse strand, counting down.
GCTTGGTAAGAAACATAAAAACCCCATTTTTCTATGAGGGAGTGTGCACAACCAGCTGTGTTTAGGGTTCATTGCTGGTGAATTTGAAGGAAGACATGGGGTGCTAGTAGATTAGGGGATTATGTCATTTTTGCCCATATGTAAAACAAGTATCTTATCCATTGTACTATCTCTCCTTACCAGCATCAAACATAGCCATATTTAATTTAGTTCCATCATTGTTACACTAAATTCTTCCCTGTCTAGGAAATATCTTTTACTTATACTTTTCAATGAACTTTTTTTTTGGGGGGTCACACCTGGCAGTGCTCAGGGGTTACTCCTGGCTCCATGCTCAGAAATTGCTCCTGGCAGGCACGGGGGACCATATGGGGCACCGGGATTTGAACCGATGACCTTTTAATAAACTTTTATATCATTCTAATTCTGAGTCTAAACATCTTTGTCATTTGATATTTGATTTCTTCAAATATCGATTAACTTGGGAACCATAGACTAACAAAGAAAGCCATCGCTACAGTTCCAACACCAATGGGCAAGTGAAAAAAAAAAAAAAAACAAAGTTAGGCATGGTTTTGAGACTTAGATGCACCTATTTAAACTACATAATAACTACAGCTTTACAAGCACTTGCAATTTTGTATTCATTACTTTCATATACTACTCAAGGAACTATTTAGAAACTTAAAATTTTTATCAAAATCAATTTACGTATGCCATTAATACAAAATATACCACATATTATTTGAATGTTGAATCTGAAAAAGTATTACTTCAAATCTATGTAAATACCAAATAAATTAACTTAAAATTTTGCACATATTCATAAATTTAATGAATATTTAATATTTCTGCTGTTCTTGGTTCAAAATAATTCTATAGGGATTTCCCCCCAGGGCACTTTCTCCAGAGAGAAACTTGCTACTGTGGCAGCTGGTATCACTGACTGCGAATATTATTATATTCATGGTAACATATGTTACACCTGGAGGCCGTAGTTTACTCTCAGGAAAATTTTTCTCCAGTACAGAAGATTTATGAAATGTCAATATTTTACGTAACAAATAATTTACCCCAATTTAAATGCTAATATATTAAATTTTTATATTTACAAAGTTGCAGTGGTTAACTGGAATTATCAAATAATTTTTTTAAAACTTACTGAAAAGATAGTACTATGGGTAAATTACTTGTCCTGCATACGACCTACCTGATCGATACCGCATTATGGTCCCTCATCTTTACCAAGAGTTATCTCTGAAATCAGAATCTAGAATAAACCCTGAGCTCTGCAGAGCTTGGCCCATACCAACAGTAAAAATAATAATAGTATTATAAATTTAATTCAATTATTATGTTGTAACAAATGTATAACTTTAACCTAGTACTGTCAAAAACAAATGAGTATTTTGATGTAATGACTAAATTTAGAATTTCTTGCAAATAGTACCACAATATACTTTTCTCTTTTAATAATTCTAATTAGTTATGTATATCTGGATTAGTGTTAACTGTATTTGTTTGTTTCACTCCTGATAGTGACTGCGGTCTCTTGCCTGCCCAATTTGCCCTAATCACTATATCTATGTTTAAATTTCAAATTAAAACAGAAGTATATTTTATATTAATTATGCCATAAATATTTCTAAATTAAATTAATTTATATAGAAAAAGTAAAGTAATTTATAACAAAGTAAACTCTAACTATATTTTCTTTCAATATAACTCATTTAGCAGATTTTGCAAAGCATTTACTAAATAAGGCCTTACACTGTCCTTGGTTCTTGTTACGGTATCATGGCAGATGAACACCTACAGAAATCAGACTTACTATAATTTTCAAAAATATTATTTCCTTTCTCTTCCATCTCTTTAGTTTTTCTTTCAATTTTCTATTTTTTAAAAACATGTTGCTTATGATCTTCCTAAAAATGTATTTTTATCGGTTATGTCAGCTATGTAATGCTTTTTCTTTAAATAAATTAATAATAAAAAAAAGAAATCAGACTTAGAGAATATCTCTAGCCAGTGAAAGGTCTTGACCTTTTTTTTATTTAGGTCTTGACCTTTTTATTTTTATTTTTTGTTAGTTTTGTTTTACGGCCACTCCTTGTGATGCTCAGGGTTACTCCTGGCTATGTGCTCAGAAATTGCTCCTAGCTTGGAGGACCATATGGGACTCTGGGAATCGAACTGAATCCATGCTGGGTCAGTCTTGTGCTAAGGCAAACGCCCTTCTGTTGAGCTATTGCTCCTGCCCCGATCTTGACCTTTTAAACTTTTTGGCAAGTATTGAATGCCGGAATTTGGGGAAGGTGGCATGATTTTGAGCCAGGATATGAGCTAAAGGAAGGTGAGTAAATCTTTTAGGAAAGGAAATATGATAAATAAAAAATGTCTTTTTTCAGAAAATAAATAATATAATCTTGATAAAAATGTTGAAATTGGGAGCAATTTCGTATTTTGGTGCTCAATTTCGAAACATGTTAAGAAAAGATTTAAATATATATTGAGTCTTAGAAAATTTTATCTGAAGTAGACTATATACTAATTTGAGATGAATTGCATAATTTTGCTTATGTCAACTATCACATGTAACTTTAAACGATTGTATAAAGTTTCAATGAATTTAACTATATTCAGTACAAAAATTGATTAAAGGTTTTTAAATATTATCTAAATGAAGATATTGAAAATTGCTTGTGGCAGCATTTAATCCTGCTATTGTTTTACAAAAAGTCATCCTTTCGGGCAAACTGACATCCAGGATAATTTTTCCATGAGTCTAAAGAGCAAAAGATAATAGAGGATGCAGCTATTCAGAAACTAATAAAGCATTTTAGTCCTGAGAAAAATAATCTTCTGAGAAACATATGCTCCATGGGTAAATAATTGAAGAGTATGTTTAACCTATTGATACATAGATTAGCAATCTGAGCACACTGTCTCATCATTAATCCTTAATCATTAATCATTAATGCCTAAAATTAAACCATATTGTAGAGTCGATAAGTAGTGACCTCATTTTATTAAGACATAACATATGGTGACATTTAATCTAGGATTTTGTTGCAATGCACTATGTGGTTTCATAGATTTCACATATTATATATAAAAAGTTTATAAACTATAATATATATTTGTACCATGTTACGTAAGTATATTTGAATTTACTGAATGAGAGTCACTATGATGGTCCAATGTTAAACGTAAAATATCTTTAACATCCTTGCAAATTATAACCTATTCATATTTTGAAATAGTGTATTTTTTGTATCTTTGTATCAAAACAAAATATAGCTTATTAACAAAGTCAGCAAATTGGTAAAATAGTACATGAGTAAAGATACTGGACTCCCAAGTTAGCTAAATGATAGATACAGTTAAATATAAACCACGAAGGACAGAACATTCAGTGTATCTAGTCCATCACAAAGAAAATAGGTTAGGAGATATCTGAAAGGATATAAATAATTATAATAAGAACCATGTTGCACTTTCAGGGATAGCATCATTTGTGAGAAAAATAAATAGTAATTTGAAACCATGCATAAACAAAGCCAGAATTGTGAAACTCTGTTTCTACACTAATATGTGACATATGCATACCAGGCACAAAATAGTTCTTATGAAGAACAGTATGCTTGTTTGTATGTGTGTGTACCCCATTCCTGGATTTGCTGAGGTTGTTTCTGTGTCTGTCAGTCCAGCAACAGTGGAGCGGAGAGGCTGACTACTGACTCATGCCCTGAGGAAAAACACTATCTTTGAACTTGTTGACAATTGAACCCCATCATCTATGACCACTTCATCAGAGAAGTCTCCACTTAGGAACAAGTTTAGTATTAGACAAGGTACCAGAATTTTTGTTAATTTTGTCTATTCCATGTCTGGGACTACAAGTTACATTGTATTCATGTGTGGTAATTTGTGTTTCTAATCAGATTAGGAGAATTTATTTTAAGGGAGATATTTGAGGGGATTTTGTTTTTTAATTTTTGTTTCTAAATGACAGTAATTAGACATTAAGAATTACTATCACCAACTTGTGGGGAAACAATATTTAAGATTGTATATTAACCTCAATCCATTAGTTCCTAGATTTCTATCTTTCGGTGTGTAAAATACTTAAGGCATCAGAATGTAGAAATAAATATACCACTTTACAGAGAATACTTTACCCATTGTAAACAAACCCTCTCATCTTCAACACTAGACAATCCTTCAGAGGTCATATTAGGGTACATTTCAATAATAATATTGCCAGACGTAATATTATTGAAACCCTGAACTCCCGGTTCCACTTCTAAACAAAACCACATTAAAAGCTTTAATGGCAATAAGCCAGCATGTTGAAAGAGGAAAAATACTCACAATACTTGTCTGCAAAAAGCAGGCTTTTTATTTTTAAGTTTCAAGAAAAATGAATAGGATAGCACCTGTTTAGAAAGGATGATTGCAAGCTAACAAACCAGTGTGGGGTCAGAACAGACAATAAAATTCACACCATTCTGGTTCCAAGGCACATATTTTCTTACCTGCAAACTTAAAGTAAGTACTATGATTTGGGGGCAAATGTAAACAGGATAAATTGTCCTTAACCTTGAATCATCTTCTAACATTGATCTTTGGGGCAACATCAGATCTTGTTGTGTCTAGTATTTCAAAGAACAAAATCTCAGTACCTAATACAACAAATGTCTCTTCACCCTTGAAAAATAAACTTAGATTTTTATTTTGAAGTCTCTGCATCTTACATAAGACCTAGAGAATAAGGAATGACAGTTGTTCTACATAACATGAAAATTCACATGCAAACTAAAATTGTATAAAAATAAAGAATTATTCTTACAGTATATGGAACAAAACAAACCAACCAAATAACTTCAAGTGTAGTAGACTGGTTAAATTTCCTGAAAATGTATACTAATATAATAATAATAAGTGAAAGTTATAGTTGATCAGTTATACATATAATAATCATGATAAAATTTCAGTAATATTATATTTTCAAAACTGAAAAATGAGCTGAATATTTTAGACCTGGAGCAATAGCACAACATGCAGATGACCTTGCATGCAGATGACCTAGGATGGACCTGGGTTCAATCCCCGGCATCTTATATGGTCCCCCTAGTCTGCCAGGGATGATTTCTGAGTGCAAAGCCAGGAGTAACCCTGAGCATTTCTGGGTGTGGACCCAAAAAAATTCAGACCATATATATATATATATATATATATATATATATATATATATATATATATATATATATATATATATATATATAGTTACTGTTTGAACTTTGCTACTGCTATATATATATAAACCATATATATATTTATATATATATATATATAGCAGTAGCAAAGTTCAAACAGTAACATATAAGAAAATATATTAAAATATCATAAAACCATATTTACATCAAAAGTAGAACTACAATATATGTATCATAATCAGATAGGTTGTTCCACAGAGAGGAAGGCAAGTAGATGAAGAGAGGGCTCCTTTTTAGAAAGTTTTAAAAATTAAAAAGAACTTACTATGCCAACAGCCCTTTTGTCAGTTTAAAGGATTTGAAGACTGGATTCCATGTGGAGATGTTGCACAGAAAGTAATTGCTAATTAAGCTCTAAATGATATTATTCCATAAGAAGACTGTATGATTTAGGAGAGGCAAAAATTCATCAGAAATAAAAGTCCCTTTTTGTTTGAAGAAAAAAACCATTCAAATTTCCAAGTTTATTTCCCTGTATATTACCATAGCAAGGAACATTTACCTATACAGGAAATGATATTTAGAGAAAATTATATCCAATGTTGTGAAAACAAGCAGTACACTACTATTGAGGTGGCATGTATACTAATTATAACTCTGTTAATACCTTCCTCTTTTTTTCATGGGGCTCTCCTACCATTCTTCCTTGAATGAACTTTTTCTCCCTTATGTTCTAATATTTTTTCTTGATTTACTGTTTGCCGTTTGTTTGTTTGTTTGTTTGTTTGTTTTGGGTCACACCCGGCAGTGCTCAGGGGTCACTCCTGGCTCCATGCTCAGAAATTGCTCCTGGCAGGCACGGGGAACCAAATGGGGCACGGGGGTTCGAACCGATGACCACCTGCATGAAAGGCAAATACCTTACCTCCATGCTATCTCCCGGGCCCCTACTATTTGCCTTTTAAAAGATTTTTTTTTGGTCTTTGAGGCCACACCCGTTTGATGCTCAGGGGTTACTCCTGGCTAAGTGCTCAGAAATTACCCCTGGCTTGGGGGAACATAAGGGACACTGGGAAATCGAACCGCAGTTCTTCCTTGGCTAGCCCTTGCAAGCAGACACCTTACCTCAAGCGCCACCTCACTGGCTCCATCTTTTAAAATTTTTTACTTTAAGAATAAACATAAACCCTATTTAAAAATATTAACCAAGAATATCTTTAATTTAGGGACTACCCAAATAAGAAATATAAAGTACCAAAAAGATAAACTTAAAGCATATCATTACTAGATATTAAAATGTATGAACTGGGGACTGGAGAGAAAGTACAGTCAGGAAGGAGCTTATCTTTAATCAACTTGACCAGTCATGATATCAAGCACTCAATATAGTCTCCAATGTTTACCAGAAGTGATTTCTAGTCTTGAGCTATGATCATTCCCTGAGAAACTCAGGATGTGGTCTCAAAAAAAAAATTAGGAACCTGAGAAGTAGAGAGCATAAGATTTAATTTATGCTGCATATCCTGGTGCAATACTTTGCACTTCATAAGATCCCCCCAAACCAAGAATAGTTATCCTCTAGCCAGAATGAGGAGTAAGTCTTGAGCACATCTCAAAGTTTACCCCTCCAAAACATTAAAAATGACTTTCAATTAGTGACATGGAGGCAACGGTAATTGGGAATGACACTATGTGGCCAAGCGAAAGAAACAGAAGTGTATGAAAGCTTTTGAAATACAGGTATCAGCTGAGGACTCTGGAACGCATTTGAGAAGCAGAATTCCAACCCAGAAAAGGGATTTGATAGGATTCCTAGGCTGATGCAGAAACTAGAACATCAGAAAAGCAACAGCAAGGCTAAGCACTTTTCCTTGGCAACATCCTAGTAACGTGCTTTGGGGAAATTTTGGAATATTTATAAAAATTTACTTTGAAGAGGACATTTCTCATTATGGTGTTGTCTGTATCTATCTCTGGCAGAGATGCATAATTTCTTTTTTTCTTTTTTTAATTAATGGCACATATTGGATATCTTGGGGATTTATCCGCCTCCCTGTTTATTTATGTTGATACCAGTCCCATGGAAATAGGTCTGAAGTAGGTGCACCAATAGGATAAAGAAAACAAGACAGACATAAGAGAAAAAAATCATGCAGTTAAGGGTCTCCCAAACTATCCTTCACTTACAATACTTAAGTTCAGAGCTAATAAAACTTTAACAGGCAGGTATTTATCTATGCTACTCAAACCTAAGCATGTCTTTAGATATCAAAAATGGGTCAGTTAATGCAAACCTATGAATTATCTTCTTCTGGAAAAAAGTGGCAGATAATAGAATTAACACAGGACCCAATAGAGTTTTCTCTAAGGGTGTTATTGTCCAGTAATTAGAAATTTATATTCTGTATAAACTGTTTATACCCCTCTTCTCTAAATAATATCTCTCTCACTAAACATTTTTTTTATTTCTTTATATTTGACATGCCCCCATTCTTTTATTTTCTTCATGGGCTAGAAGATACAATATGGTTGATATTTCAGTACTGTGGTGGCACTTGCTCTGCAGTGGCTCCTACAGTCTATAAGTAATAGCGAATATATACTGATTAAAGATAAAGGAAAATTAGTAGAAGTATCATGAATAGAAAATTTTTTCAGAAGATTAAGACTAACAGATACCATTTGTTATACTTCCAAGTAGATCACTGCCAGAGACAATGTATAATTTATGAAACAATGTACCAATTCTTGTTGTAAAAGCTGTATGAATGAGGAATGTTTCTTTAAGTAAGTGGTGTTTTCTAATTAGTTTCTAAGAATCATGTGCCTCTTTGTATATATTGGGAGTTACACAAAACTGAGAAAACTTCCAATCTCATTTTAAACAAACTTTGGTATGTTGGTCTTTTATTTTATATCCTAAAAGAACCACTATGTATTGTAGATCAGCTATCTGTGTAATAAATTTACCATAAAAATTGTTGTTGACTGTGCAATAGTAAACTAGTATTTTTGTAACAATTCTCAACAAAGTAGATGTTTCCAGCAGGAATAGCGAAGTAACAATTAATTCTATTAGACTCTTGATTTCCAAAATGAGCAATGACATAAAATTTCCAATTTTTTTCTATTTCTAACCTAACAAATTTTCCATTATATTTATTGAGGCAGAGTCCTGTATGCCCTAGGAAGTTTGACTAACAAATATATTCTTTTGGGCTTTAAGTAATAAAGGAAATCAATAGTTCTCTGCAAGAAAAACATACCAAAAATGTGTATTTCTCTCTATCACTTTTCCTACCAAGATAACGTAAGGAAGGTATGTTTAATATGTCTATATAAGGAATTTGTTTCATTTTTTTAGCTAAACAGGTCATATATAATTACTTTGAAAGTTTATGTTCACAAAGTCCCCTTATTTGGGCAGAAAATATTTGTGAATTAACCCAGGACATGTAAAGGAGATCTACGTAAAGAATATAATGCTAAATTTCCCTTTGTATAGTTAATTAGATAAGGCCAAATCTGACCTGCAAAATTGAAAGAATGCTGTTCTTTGACTTTACTGATGGTAAATACAAAAATGTAAATAATTTCCATGGTACAATAATTTTTCTAGATGTTTTTCTGGGCTACTACCGTCCTATGCATTGAACATTCATTCAGTTACATTAGCGAGTGCCAAAGATATTGCGCCAATGGTAATGCACCACCTGCATTAACTCATCTGTATAACTTACCAACATCTTCAAACTTACAATCATAGTTACAAACATAGTTTTATTGGTCTTAATTTTTAGCAATACTTTATTTCTTGGGCAAACTTCTGGTGGCAAGTGATAATGGAGGAAAATTTCCTATTACTGCCTTAGATCTTTTGTCAGGTAGGACATCTATTCCTGTAAAAATATAAGCATTCTCTCTTGCCAAAAATTTTACCCATCTTTTTAAATTTTCTCTTTTTTATCCCTAAATTTGATTAATCTAAATTTTATCAATAGCCTTTCACTGGTGTTTTCAGCAACATATATTTCAAAAAAGTTCTAAATTGAAAAAGCTTAATTTATGTATTTACTGAGGAATTCCTGTACCCCCATTTATTAAGTGGAACTTTTACTTAAGAGATAGTTGGCTCTTTCTACATAGCTGGATAAGGTACACCAACAGTGTGTTTAGTAAACCATTTTTGAAAAACTTTTAAGCTTTTGAGACACATTTTTTTTAAGTTTTAAGTTTGGGGCCTAGTCCCTCTTGATAGGAATACAGAATATCAAAAATACATTTTGCTTGCTCAAAGATTGGACCAAAAAAATCTTCTCTATCTGTAGCAGGAAGTACTTAGGCCTTCTACCCAAAAGGTACGACATGAGTGACATCCATCTGCAAAGATTATTAAGATTTTCACCTAAGGGGTTAAGCCAAGAGCCATTGGAGGTCAAACAATAGAAGAACAAGTTTGGCAAAGGGTTTTCCCTTGTCTGTGCTTTGTTAATTGCAAATAAATTACATACTTTTACTATTAATTTAGTTAATAACATTCTCAAGCCTTTGGAACACTAATTAATTACTGGCCTACTATGGCATTGCCTTAACAATTTCTCCTAGTAAAGATGAATGAGCACATAAATGCATAATAATTACTTTAAATCGATGATTTCATAAATTCATGTAGCCCTACGGGGTGCGATTTCTTCCATGATCTTCTGATACTATGCACATTTTACACTACTCTGTCTATATACTGGCTATCAGAAACAATAGTCACCTTTAAAAATGTCAAATAATTTACATATATGAGGATATACAAATTAGTCTAGTCAATGTTTTGTCTGCTAACCATTCTGAAAATATTGTAGGATACTTAATTAATCAATCCTGATTTGTACATTTTATAGTACAATTACATTCCTATTCATTAATTGTCAAGATATTGAATTATATAGTCCTTCAGGATTTTATCAGGAACTATGATAAATCCTGACTGAGTTAATTGTTCTTTGAATACTAGAAGAAAGCATTAGGCTGATGATCAGTTATTTTAAGATATCGCCTATGCAATGAATAACAGAAGCTTGAGGGTAACTGGTGCCTTATCAGCTATTAAGGCAAGGTTAACAAAAGGTTGACAAATAGGATTTTAAAAAGTTTCTTGAGCCAGGGTCCTTCCTTGTCATTAGGCTTTTGGCCCTTACTGATTTAACTAATGATAAAAGAGAGCATTGTTAATACCTTATGGGGTCAAACTTGCACTTTAAACAACAATAGCATAAGATAGATTGTTTTAGTTTCCTCTGATAAACCTTGATTTACAATAATTACTTTACTGACCAATTTTTTCTAAGACTGTTACAATTGTGTTTTATTTCCATACCATATCTATATTATGAAATATCTAAGACTCTTCTTCCTAAACTTTATCTAAATATAAGTATTAAAACTTTAAGGCAGCTGATCACCTCACAGAATAGAGAACTAAGAAAGTTCTCTAGAGTAGGAAGATAGATTTATTAATTTTCAGATCTGGGGCCTCCAGTCAGAGAGACTTGAGTCTGAAATAGAGGGCAGACACCATATATATATATATATATATGGTGTCTGCCCTCTATATATATATATATATATATATATATAAGGTATATATATATATATATAAGGTATATATATATCTTTGTCCAGATTTTTCAAAATCCTCACCCTTATCTAAACAAAGCAGATGTACAAAAGCAAATGCAGGGGTTATAGCTTTCCAATCAGATACACTGTTTAAAAGCCTTGCCTGCTCATTATCACCCTGTCCTAGTCAGGGTCTCCTGATCTCACTCTAGGTACTGAGCTGGCTTGGTCTTCTTTTTGATTTCTTATATTTAGGCCCAAATTCTGTAATGGCACTACTCTCACAAAAAACAAGTCTGTAGATAGAATTTAAAATATTCCTATAGTAATTCATTTAAATCATAATTTCTTTCATTAAAACATAACCCTCGGGCCCGGAGAGATAGCACAGCGATGTTTGCCTTGCAAGCAGCCGATCCAGGACCAAAGGTGGTTGGTTCGAATCATATGGTGCCCCATATGGTCCCCCGTGCCTGCCACAAGTTATCTCTGAGCATGGAGCCAGGAGTAACCCCTGAGCACTGGTGTGACCCAAAAATCAAAATAAATAAATAAATAAAAAAAATAACCCTCAAACTTAACATACATTCCTTTGCATTTTGCATTGTAACTTTTTCAAAATTAATACTTTACACTTAAAAACATAATTTTTTTAAACAATTCCATTCTTTATTTGCCTTCCTTGAAACTCATTTCTGCATACTTTATATAATCATATTTATATATTTGATCCCTTATTAAAATTAATATAAATTGATATCCCAAGATTTTTTTAATAGTTTTCATTGTGACCAAAGTGAATCACAAATTTTTCACAGTAATACTTAAGGTACATAGACAATGAATCAGTGCCATTCCCACCATTAATGTTGTCCTCCCTGCACCAGTATACAATATATACCCTCTGGCCCCCTCGACTGCTGGTGTCTCCTCCGTGTATAGCTGTTATAGATTGATATCAATTCTGTTGTGTTAACTTTGCTTTGGTGTTTAAGTTTGATCATTTTTTATTTCCACTCAATGTTCATATGAATGTTTGCTCTTGGTACCTTCTATTCCAGCCCCCCAATTTATAAGGCAGATGATTCAATTTCTGTGGTTCTGTTTTAAAAAGAAAAAAAGAAAGAAAACTGGGAGGAGTGTATCTAAAGGCTATAAGAATCAATTTAAAACAAAAAAATGAAAAAAAAAAGAAAAACATAACAAAAAATAAACAAACAAAAACAACCATAAAAAAGCACAATAGAAACAAGCAACAACCAGAAGGAAAAAAGAAGAAAAAGGAAAAAAGAAATAAAAAGGAAGGAGGGCTAGTGTGGCAATGTTTTGTGCTTTTTATGTGTTTGTTTTTGTGTAAGCATGGTAAATATTGGAAAAATTAGAAAGGGAATTCTCTTGGCCTGAGAGATACACTGTTTCTTCTCCCTTGAAATAGTGTCATGGAAACTACAGGCTCCTTAAATGCTACCTATCGAACCCCAAGACCAGGAAGCATTCTGCTCAGTTGTGGATGACAAAATCAGTCCTCTGTAGCTAGAGATCTTGGTATCTGTGCAGGTCATAGGATGAAGTCTAGGATAGTGTCTTTCTTTATGGTTATAGAAGTTCCATTCCATCACAGTTGTAGTCAGCCCTCTGTAAATAATGGTTTTCACACAGATCTAATGACAAAGTCCAAGATGGTCTTTCCTTATGGTTCCAGAAGTTCTGCTCTGTCTCAGTTGTCAAAGTCAGACTCTTGGCTATAGAGATCTTGGTTTTTGTACAAGTCCTAGACTGATGCCTAGGCTTGAATATTTCTTATTGGCCCCAGGATAAATTCTGCCCAACCATGGTTGTATAATTCAGTCTCCTGTAATTCGTGGTTTTTGGCTTTTGTAAAGATTAAAGGATGACATTTTTTTCATTGTACCATTTGGTGATGAGATATTCTTCGTTTTCAGAATGTTGTATCAAACTGACACAAGTTGATACCAGAGCGGTAATAGAAGTTCCCCTGGGGAGTTTGCTTCCTGGTTCATGCAGAAAGATATGTGGATTCCATACTTGGGATCTGGGGTTTAGGATTGGATGGTTTCTGTACAATAACATGAAATCTAAGTTGGATCTCCAAAGAAATTTCAAAACAATTTGTTAATATTTTTTCCATTTTACACCCAATCCTTTAATTTGAATTTGAAATTTAATTATGGTGGAGGTTGACTAGTGCTTGCCTATTAAACTAGCAGTTTTCTTTCCTCAAATCCCTATTTTTTTCCAGTCTATGTGGGGTTGGTTCATTAGCATATGATAAGAAGTCTTTCATGGTAGAAGCTGACTTTTTTCATCTTTCTCTAAAATAGGAGACTAGCTTATTTAGAAGGAGTTTGAATCCAGTTCATTTAGAATCATTAAAATCTAAATTGATAGGGCTGAAATGATAGCCCAAAGGTAGGGCATTTGCTTTGCATACAGCTGACTTTGGGATAGAACCAGGGTTAAATTCCCAGCATGCTATATGGTTCCCTGAGTCTTCAAGGAACAGTTTTTAAGTGCAGAGCTAGGAGTAACCTCAAAGCACCACCTTGTATGGCCCCAAACCTCCTTCTTAAAAAGAAAATAAATTGACAAAAACTTTATAGACTGAATATCTGCAGATATTGAACATCTTAGCTTATTAAATATAGTACCAGTTTCTAAATATTTTGGAGTAAAATATTTTAATAATTTCATGTATAAAAAAGAAATATCTATATTCAAACATAAAAGTTATCAGTTCTTAGTAAATTTTAAGATAATAGTGAAGTAAAATATTTAAGCTGTCATAGTTTATATAAATTCAATATCCTTTGATTTAATTTTGTATAGAAGTCCCAGTGTTGCTAAAGTTATACCTCTCTTCGTAAAACAGCATGATTTCTAACTGATATTGGTTTAGGCCTGCTGTGGGAATGTGAGACTCTGCTCTCCCCAAGAAAGTTTCTACTTTTGCTTAAACTGCTTATACAGCATTTTAACTTATGTATACTCCCTTTGTTTGCTTGCTACTTTGTGGGAATCTGGTCTTCAGATAAGAAAGGAAGACAAAGGGGTTTCATTATTTGGGACTAGATGGTTAGGATGTTCTTGTGGGTATACAAATGAGAAATAGAGAGGAGACACTTTTTCATGTATGTTACCATGAAATAAGATTATCTGAATTGTAACATTAATTGGGACCCAATGAATGAAAGATGTAGTTTTTGAAATGTGACAGGTGCCAGTTGGAAAGTAACTATGTGGGTCTATATTTATGCTCTGTATCTATATAATCTGAGTGAAATAGTCACTTGGGATTATTGACTGAAAGTCTATTTTCAAGTACAGATTTTGGACCCTTAGCTAGCTAAGCAAATACAACCACCTCTGCAGTTTGCATTCTCGTGTCTTTGAGCTTACCAACTGCCTGCCCTATATCTCTGCAGGATAGTCCTGTTGCTAATCTCAATTTATCATTTACTCAGCTCTGTAGCTCTTTCTATAGTTTTTTTTCTATATTTTTGGTATACCTAGGTTACAGTAAAAAGATAGAGCAGACAGAATTTAAAATTTTTTTAGTTTACTTATCTTTGATCTCTACTGATTATGCTGTTTAATTAAATGGTGCACCTAGAACTGTACCTGGGAGTTTCTACCTGATTTCAACCTGTCATTAATATCCCAGATTTCCACACACAGACATATAAAGTGACTATAAACATAAAAGCTAACGTTTATTGAAAAAAGAAATATTTCAAGATTTCAAGTATTCAAGAAATGTATTTAAGGAATTCAATTATTCAAAAAATGTATTTTAAAATTCAATTTAAATACTCAAACTCAAGTATTTATAGAATTCATAGATTTATAAATAATTACCCACTTTGGGGGGAAATGAATAACTACGGCTGCAAATGCACAGATTCATATGAATGATTTTCTTTTTGGTGAGCGAAAAAATGTATTGATAAATATATCTACTTGTATTTCTTGGAATTTCTAGAACTCAGTACAATGTAAAATACCTAGGATACTAATAAATATGTGTATATAATGTTTATGCAAAATAAAACTAAGTTGACAATGATTATTAAAATAAGTGATGTTTTACATTTTCTCATGTATCTGATGATATTATCTTTGACAGTTATCATTCTAGGATTATTTCTCAAATACAAGAGCCTCTCCACTAGTCAGGAACACTGTAAAAAGTTTAGGATGACCCAAACCAATTTACAATCAATTTACAAGTTGTCAATATATATTTGTTTCTGTTACTGATAATCATAAAAATTAGTTTACTAAAACAAAATAAAGAATAAAGAAGTACTTATAGTATTTGAAGTTTTCAGTGTATACACAATCACCATCTTTTAATTATACTTTGAAATATCTAAAATTAAAACAATTAAAATCACTATAATGATTAATCAAAATGTAAGATATGATTATGGTTTATATTTTAGTCTTTCTATTAAAAATAATATTTTATTGACCCCAATATAAAGGGTTAATGGAAACACATGGCATCATGTACTCTAATGAAGATCATTGCATTAATATATCATCTATTTAGAATTGATCTGGAACTGTTACTTGAATGAGTGTTTCCCTTGCATTTATGAAATTCTAGGTTCAATCTAGGCACAACGTGTTTTCAGAAATTTGCATGTGAGCACCAAAATCTACAGTAGAAAAAATTCACAGATATAGAGCAAAAACAGAAATTCAAAAAATGAGCCCTATTGGGGGGTGAAAATTTTGTGAATCAAAAATATTTAAATAGCACCAGAGCAGTGACTCAAGAGGTAGGGTGTTTGCCTTCTACACCCTAACCTAGGACAGAAATTGGTTCTATTCCCCGCCTCCTATATGGCCCTTCAAGCCAGAGTGATTGTTTTTTTTTGGGGGGGGGGCTCACACTCGGCAGCACTCAGGGGCTACTCTTGTCTCTATGCTCAGAAATCACCCCCGGCAGGCTTGGGGGACCATATGGAATGCTGGAATTCAAACCACCGTCCTTCTGCAAGCAAGGCAACCAGGAGTGATTTCTGAGTGCATAGCCAAGAGTAACCCCTGAGCATCACCAGGTGCAGCCCAAAAAAGAAAAAAATAAACAGATTTAAATATATTTAAATAAGCCCTTGTTTCTAAGTGTTTCATATCTCTACAATATCTCTACAAATATTAGTCTTATTGTAAATTGAATTTTAATTATTATATAATAAAAGAACTGTGAAACTATAATTAGATTATCAAGCTTATGGGACTATGACCCAGCTTTTAGAAAAATAATAACTCAGCCCAAATAAATGGCCTAAATATATAATTAATGACATAGCTTAATAATTGGAAAATAATCCAAAAATGAACAAATAATAGACAGGCAAAAAAAAACTTAGAGCAGAAAATAATGAACTGAAAACCATAAAAGAATCCCAAAGATAAATGAAAGCAAGATATTCTGAATAAATAAGCAAGATCAATAAACCATTAGCAAGACATAGGAGGAAAGTTAGAGATAGAAATTTAATAAACCAAATAAGAAATGACATAAGGAGATATCATTATAGACACTAATAAAATCCCAAAGTTAATCACTCATAATCACCTTGAAAAATTTTATGTCAGAAAAACAAGAAAACCTGGGATAAATGGATAAATTATTTGAAGCTGATAATCTCCAAAAGAACTGGAATATCTTAACAGAATTATCATGATTGAGGAAATTGAAATTGTAATCCAATGGTTTCCCAAAAAAGATAACCCGGGCCTAGATGGTCTTATTAGTGAATTATTACAAACCTTTAAACAGAAAATACTATCAATCCTTTTCAGGCTCTTGCAGGAAGTCAAAGAAACAGAAACAGTACCAAGTAGTTTCTATGAAGCTTACATAACACTGATAACTAAAGCAGATAGAGACACCACAAAATAGAAAGCTTCAGGCTAATAACCTGATAAACATAACTGCAAATATCAACAAAATAATTACAAATAGGATCCAAAAATTATGAAGTTTATAAAACATTGACAAAGTTTATTCATTCCAGATATGCAAGATGGTGATGCATGTACAACATCTCAACAAAAGAAAAAACAAAAATTATATGATCCTCTCAAAAGATGCAGAGAAAGCATTTGACAATATTTTTAATAAAAACACTAAACAAAATGGGAATAGAAAGAACTTTTCTCAACATGATCAAGACCATTTACCAGAAGCCTACTGGGAAAATTATGCTCAAGGGGAAAGGGTAAAACCCTTTCTTCTACAAATGTACAAGTAGTATAAGGAAAGTTTCTCCCCTCTTAGTACTCCTGCACAATATAGTTCTGGAATTACTTGCCATAGCAATTAGACATGGAAAAGATATAGTAGGCATCCAGATGGAAAAGGAAGATGTCAAGCTTTCACTGTTTGCATATGACATAAGTGTATATAGAATATTCTAAAATGTCATAAAATGCCCTTATAAACAATATATTTGTATAGTAAACTGGCAGGCTATTAAATTAATATGCAAAAATTTATAGCATTTTACATATCAATAATAAAGAGAAGAAAGACATTAAAATTCCTTTCACATTGTGCCGCAGAAGATCAAGTACGTCAATGTCAACTTAACTAAAGAGGCGGATGGCATATAAAAATAAAACTACAAAATACTACTTCAAGAAATAAAAGAAGACACTTATAAATGGAGATATATACCCTGCACATGGATTTCTGGGATCAGTATAATTAAAATGGTGACTTTTTCAAAAAATATGTACAGAATCAATGCAATACCCATAAAGATATCCATGACATTTTTTTTTTAAAAAAAGAATTGCATTAAACACTCTTGACTTTCATTTGTAACAATAAACATCTATAACAAGACAAAAAAATCTTGGGAAAAAGGAGATGCACAGCATCTGATGGGATGCAGTATCACACTGCAAAATAAAGCAGTAATCATTAAGATAACATGCTATTAGAATAAAGAGATACTTGTAGATCAATGCAGTAGACTTGAATATTATGAGACTGATCCCCTGGTATGCAATCAACTGATCTTTCATAAAGGAGTAAGATATACAAAGTGAGACAAAAAAAAAAAAAAAGCGGGGCCTGGGAGATAGCATGGAGGTAAGGCTTTTGCCTTTCCTGCAAAAGGTCATCGGTTCGAATCCCGGTGCCCCATATGGTCCCCTGTGCCTGACAGGCGCAATTTCTGAGCATGGAGCCAGGAGTAACCCCTGAGCACTGCCGGGTGTGACCCCCCCCCAAAAAAAAAAAAGCCGCTTCAAAAAGTGGTGTCGACAAACTCGTTAATTACATGCAAAAAGTGAATATTGACCTCTCTTTAACACTATGCACAAAGTTTAAATAAAAAATTGATTAAAGACACTGATCTAAAACACTAAGGTACATGTAGGAAAATATAGGCAAAACACTCACTGATATTAAAGCCGAAGGCATCTTCAAGGATGAAACAACTGTCCAAGCAAGTGGAAGCAAAGATAAACAAATGGGACTACATTAAATTAAGAAGCTTTTTTCATAGGAAAAAGTGACAATGATATAAAGACTACTAATGAAATGGGACATGCTATTTACTAAATACCCATGAGATAAGGGGTAATTATCCAGGATAGACAAGACACTGATATGGAATAGAAAGATTAAAACATCTAAACCATCTGAAATGGGGAGAAGAAATGAACAGATTATTTCTCAAAGAAGTACAGTTGGCCAAATGGCATATGAAAAAATGCTCCACAGCACTAATGATCAGGGAGATACAAATGAAAACAACACTAGAAATATCATCTCACACGTGTTTTGATTATTTTTGTTTAGTCACTATGAAATCACAGTTATTCATGATTGCATTTCAGGCATATAATGTTTCAACACCTATCTTCTCTTTAATGTCCACTTTTCTCCAACAAGGCATCATTAGTCTCCCACCTCTCACTTCTTGCCTCCCCATCCACTAGTCTGCCTCTAAAAATGACACTTTATTTGTAATAATAATTATTATTATTGATTTTTGGGTCATACCAGGCAGCACTCAGGGGTTACTCCTGGCTCTGTGCTCAGAAATTGCTCCTGGCAGGCCTGAGGGCCATATTAGTTGCTGGGATTCAAACCATTGTCAGTCCTGCTGCATGCAAGGAAAATTCCCTACTACTGTGCTATACCTCTGGCACTTTAGAAAATAATTTTTGCACTGTTTAAGTACTATTGCTGATAAAGTTTCATACATACCTCGTTACTACCTTGCAACACCAACTCCTCTTCCCAGTAGAATGCTTTCCTTCCACCATAGTCCTTGCCCACTTCCTGTTTTTAATCCTCAGCCCCAAGTGGCAGGTTTCCTACTGCTCTTTGCTCTTTGCTCATGCTCTTTGCTTCCACTGGTTTTGGGCATTCATTACTGAATTAATTCTGAATCTCTTGGCTGTGTTCATTTTCTCTACAATTATGTTTCTAAATTCAACAACTTCTTTATAGTATGGAAATGGGTCGCTGGTTCCCAGGAGTCATTCTATGAAGCATTTCTTCAAGGGAATTCTGTAAAGAACATTACTTTCTTCTGTCTTCAAGTCAAGTATCTGTTCCACCTTAAACAAAGTCTCATTATCCACGTTCTCAGTTTTTTTTTTGAGGCCATGTCTAGTCAGTCTCCTATAGTTCCAGCATCTTCGCCTTCTATCTAGTCTGAGTCAGCATTGCTATTGACACCTGAAATAGGAACTCCAGCCTCACCTGTTTCCTCCAGAACTCCCACCAAAGACACTGGCGCTGCCATCTTGAGAACCAAGTAAACAGACAATGGAAAGGGGCTGAAACACACCCCATAGACACCTCACTGTGTGAAAGACAAAGAACAACAGTGCTGGAACGAATGCAGAAAGAAAGGAACTTGCATTCACTGCAGGTAGGATTTTAGACTAATCCAGTCTTTGGGATAAATATGGATATTCCTCAGAAAACTAGAAATTGAACTTTCATATGATCCTGCAGTACCATTCCTAGGAATCCATCCTAGGAATTCAAAACAAAGTGCAGAAAAGTTCTATGCATTTCTGTTTGTCACAGCACAATTTAAAATAGCCAGAAACTGGAAACAATCCAAGTTCCTGAGAACAGATGAGTGGATAAATAAACTGTGATACATTCACAAGATTGAATATTATGAGGTTGTTAGGAAAGATGAAGTCATGATATTTTCTTATATATGGATGGATATGGATAGTAGTATGCTGAGTGAAATGATTCAGTGGCAGAAGAATATACACAGAATAATCTCACTCATTTGTGGGATATAAGAATATATAAATGAATGACAATAATATCCTGAGATAATAGAGATGAGGAACAAGAGGACCAGGCTTTTGGCAAAGAGCCAGGATTGCAGTTAGTATAGAGAACCTTTCACTATGACAATGATAGTTAAAACTTATCACTCTGAACAAGAAGGGTGCTGAAGGAAATTAAGATAATATATAGGATACCCTTTTGTTAATAATGAAAACCACAGGTTTAAAATGGGAAAAAGGAGAGAGAGAGAAAGAAGAGGTGAAATATTTGCTCATAAACAAGAAGAGGGTAGTGTGGAAGGGAAATTGAGGACACTGGTGATGTAAAGGATGATGTGAATTGTTTGGCTGAAGCTCAGTTATGAACATTTTGTAACCACCTTTCTTAAATATTTATTAGAAAAAACAGACTCCTAAGAAAAATAGACTCCTGCTGCTAACAACGATAATACTGAATCCAAAGTAAATTAGAGGAAAGAATAGAAGAATTTACATTTAAAGATAATGTTACACTACAAATAATATGAAAACTTTGACTACCATACTTTTACAGAAACTCAAGCATATCATACCAGAAGATTAATGATAATTAATACTAATTCTATTTAGCTTTCAAATAAATATATAACTTGAAACCACTTTTTAGTAATTATTAACAGAACAATATTCATATAACTAATATTATTATTTACAATTATTAACATAATAAATATACTTTACTTTTGAAAAAACATATCCCTTGTTGACTGGAGTGGTAGCACAGCAGTAGTAACCTCTGAGCATGTGGCCAGGTGTGGCCCAAAATTCCCCCCCAAATTAAAAAATAACATATTCCAAATAATTTCAGATTTTATAACTGAGAAAAAGATTCTCATTTTGAGTGAAAATATAATAAATATATACACATATATTATACTTTAAAACATCTATACTCAAAACTGGTATAAATTTGACCATAAATTGGTCATTCTCTTAATCCTCTTTTGGCTTTCAGATAAATATTTACTAAAAGTAGAAGAAATTTGAAGAAGCCAATATCATTATGCTCTAGTACTGCAAATGATAGTGACTTTTAATTATTAACACAACTGTGAACTTACATTTAAATAAATCACTGTGATGCTAGATCTGGTTCTTAAATTTGATTGTAAGTGGGAGACTTGATTATATCATGCTATCTGAAGATCTGTTCTCTGAGGACAGAGAGATAATACACTGGTTAGGGTGCATGTTTATATGCAGTAGATACTGATCCCCAAGCCTCACTTGTTGAAACAGAAGTGAAAGATAGATTCAAATCTAATCAATAAAATGTAGTCAAAATTATGAGATGCAACTTCCATGACAAGTATATAAAAGATCATAATGTCCATTTTGCTAGAAGGTCCTCTTCATTTTCTTCTCAACTCATATGCTTTCAGGAAGCAAGCAGGCATGTGGATTAAGCCCATGCAGCAAAGAACTGAAATTGATATCTGGCCAAAAACAGCCTGCAGAGAACTGAATGTTGCCAACAAACACTGACTGAATTTAAAAGCAGAAACTTATCTTAATCTTTCAAAGAAGATTATAGATATTGGGCTAACACCTTTATTGTTATTTCTATAAAAGCCCTAGGAACCTGGAAACCTGGCAAATAGAAATTGTGTGATAATATATTGGTACATTCTTAAGTCACATATTCTGGGAGAAATTTATTCGACAACTATAACAAAACAATATATTAATTTAAATTGTTAATTATTTTAAAGACTTCAGTAATCATATATGGAAAATATCAATTATCTTATGATAATCTATGATAACTTATTTTCTATGATGATCATATTAGCTATTTGTAATTATCCTATGAGTGGTAGGAAGTTATTTTGAAATAAAACTAAATGGCACAACTAGTTTTTTACTGAATTTGAAATAATTTATAAACTAGAGAATCGATATGCTGAAATATGGGTTCTTTGTTTTGTTTTTTGGGTCACATCCAGTGATGCTCAGGGGTTACTCCTGGCTATCTACTCAGAAATTGCTCCTGGCTAGGTGGACCATATGGGAAACCATGGATCAAACCCAGGTCCGTCCTGGATCAACCGAGTACAAGGCAAATGTCCTACAGCTGTGTTATCACTCAGCACTGAAATATGTTTTTATATGAATTAATCTGAAACATTTTGGCTTATAGCTATAGTCTTTAAAATATCCAAACAAAATTTAGGCATATTTGTAAAATCAAATCAGAACCAGATTTAATAAGCCCTCCTCCAAAAGATTGTGCTATTATTTTTCTGTAAGACATGCATGGAATAAAAGATAAACATATCTGGGATTTTTGAGTATTTAATTTCTTAGACACATAAAGAAAATAGAATAAATATTATGTTGTTCTGTTAATATCTTTCTTCTAAACTTAACTAACAAATAAAATCAATCCAGTATAACAGTAGAAGATATGAGAATACTGAAGACAAGGAGGGTTCTCAAGAGTTATAAAAATGAAAACTGAGGGGCCAGAGGGATAGCATGGAGGTAAGGCATTTACCTTTCATGCAGAAGGCTGGTGGTTCGAGGCCCGGTGGTGGCACTGGAGGTAAGGTGCCTGCGCTTGCCTAGAATGGACCACGGTTCGATCCCCCGGCTCCCATATGGTCCCCCAAGCCAGGAGCAACTTCTGAGCGCATAGCCAGGAGTAACTCCTGAGTGTCACTGGGTGTGGCCCCCCCCCAAAAAAAAGAGAAGGCTGGTGGTTCAAATCCTGGCATCCCATATAGTCCCCCAGCCTGCCAGGAGCGTTTTCTGAGCGTGGAATCAGGAGTGTGACCCCTGAGCGTTACTGGGTGTGACCCAAAAACAAAAAACAAAAAAATGAAAACTGAAAAAAATGACAAGTTAATAGCTGTGAGAATTTTTAGATAATGTAGTATTATCACATTTCTCATCGTCAATATAATTTTGTGAAAATATAGATGATAAATGATAAATGACACATATATTTCTCTAATAGCAGTCCAGCATACTATTTATTTTTTCAGTCATCCTTTGCCAAGCTATTCACATCTGCAATTATATTTTCAATTTTATAAGATGCATTTGTTTGGCTTTGAAATATGCTCTTTAAATTAGTTTTGAAGCAACTTTAAAAAAAAATTATTAGAAGACTAGAAATAGGGCACGAAATTAAGGCAGTCACTGCATGTATGTGTATGATCTGGGTTTGACCACCATTTTAGCAAAATCAATAGATAAATAAAGGTTAAAACATCAGGAGTAAATGTAGGATAGAAATATGCAGATTAAAAAGAAATATTTAAAGGGATGCTGCAAAGATGAATAAACTTTTGAAATAAAATCAGTAAGAAAAACTTCAAAGAAATGCGGATGTTATCAATCCAGAGAGACAAAGAAAGCATAATTTCCATCAATTTATTTCTATAACTATTTGATTATTTCCCATTCATAAAGAATACAATGAAGAAAAACACATGTAGCACTACAAAATTTTTCATGATTAAGCAAAGGCACTTAAGTTTCATTGAACAAAATAAAGGCAACAACTGAAAATGAGTAATAAAGAAAAGCTGAGGTTTTTGTGTAAATAAAGTAATAAGTGTTCCTTTAGAAAGCTGGTATATGATTATCAGTCTGCTTATATCCATGCAAGTTTATAAAGAAAAGGGGGAGAGACGTTCATTTGCTGACTAGAGTTTAAAGAATTACATGATACTGGAGAATGAAGATAATATATGAATCTTCACAGTGTCTGGTATTTAAAATCTTCCTGTTACACTCTGAAGTAAAGGTTTCATTTTAAGTGCTGAACATAACCAATGGCCCATGGGCCACATGAACCAGCTGGGGACATTTATCTAACCCATCAGGTGTTTTTTCTGCAACTTTTTTATAACTTCAAAATAAGATATGTGCACTGATACATAGGAATTTGTTCATAGTTTTTCCCCCATTTTTAACTAGAGTCTGAACCTCTCACATTTTGAGGGACAACGAATTGGCCCCTATTTAAAAAGTCAGAGGACCACATATAGAGAGTAGTAAGCAAGTAGTAAGCAAGTAGGGCACTTGATTCTAGGTAACCAATATGTGCCCCTAAGTCATTTTAAGAGTAATACCTGAATGCAGTGATAAAAAAAAATTCCTGAGCATTTAAACAATGTTCCACATGACATCAAAAATAATATGAGAAGTGAGTCTGCCTTCCAGAAGTGATGACCCATCAAAAATAAATGATCTTAAAAAATAGAATATCACATGGCTTACCAGTCTAAATGAATTTCTCAAATTGTGTACATGTAGCTCTGTATAATTATGAACGTATGACTGCACAAATGAGGCAGACATTATTCTTAATAATTATTAAGGAGAGGTATAGTATTCCCATTAAAGAATTTATCCAGTAATTACATTAGTTCAGTGAATAATGGTATATCCCAGTGCTTCCTAATACTTATCTTTTTGCAGTCATATCCAATGTAAATTATCTTTACAAATCTTGGTAATAAAAGCCCAAATGAATAATCATATTTAGTTTTGTTTGTCCAGTTTACTTTTATTCTCTACCAATTTAAGTTAAAAGGGAGAATTTGAAAAAAATATAGATATCAAACATTTAATTATATTTAACAGGAAACTATTAAACATGCATTGTTTTTAAGTTTGCATAATTTTTTCTCACGTGTCTGGTATTTAAAAGAGAATTGTGAAATCTTTCTGTCAAAATCTAAAGTAAATGTTTCATTTTAAGTGATCAACAAACCCAACTATATAATTTTTTCAATATTTTTTGACATGGACAATGTAATTCATTATAATTTTAAAAATGTAAATGGTATGAAGAACATAAAGCAATGTTTTCCTCTCTATCAAATTAAAACTGGATTTCTTTCTCATATCTCCTATGGCAATTCTATTTTAAGATAAAGTCGATGGATATTCTGGCCATCATTTTTACTCCCTGTGGAATAAATTGAAATGTTTTCAATGTAAATTTTAATGTACACTTTATTTATTTAAATGGATGCACATACCTGAGATGCAAAATATCTAGAATGAAACATTAATTAAATTCAATGTACTATCTTGATTTAAGAACTAAAGAACAGACTGCATTTCATGCTGTTACAATGTCTGCAAAGTATTTCTTTTAAATTTGATAGCATCTGCTCAGGGATTATGAAGATTTTCATATCTTTACAAATAAGTTGATAGAAAATGCAATATATTTTATTTTTATCATAGATTTTTGGCAGTGAGTACCCATAAGCAAGTATATAGATGGTACATTATAAGTTTTGCAAAGATGAATTTTTCATTGTTCTTGATTTCAAACAACAGAAAGTGATATTAATTACTGGAATGAGGAAAGTATTAAGCAGAGGCAATAGAAGAAAAAGATCATCCACCTTATCACAACTTTTACTCTGGCTCCCACTGTATGAATATGACTATTTTAGTAATAAATATCAAATCAATCCCCTTATTCATTGTATTTACTAGTGATATTATTTTCAAAATCAAATTCTTCTGAAAGCATCTTATTTAATCTTATTTATGTAGTGTTATAATAAAAATATTTATGCCTGAAACAGCATTCCCATTGAAATTGTTTTGCAATATAGGTAATAGTTATATTGCACAAGCAAATTGAGCCTCGGCGTTCTTGTGACGTTAAAGCAAACATTTCGTTCTTATAACAATACTTATATAGTAATTATGGGATTACAGAAGTCTATTCCATCAATTTTCAATGGGTATAGTGACAGAAAGCTTCATTATGTTTTAACACTTAAATCTCATGCTCCCCCTTGAACATGGGTTCTCTACTGCTTGCCTTGTCTTGTAAATGCTTGAAAGCTTTTACCTGCTTCCCTCTAGAGAGACCTGTTTCCTCCCTTTAACACTTTTCTCTTCCTCTAACCTCCATCTTTCTAAAAAAAAAATGTTTCATTAAAGTTATACACACACACACACACACACACACACACACTACCAGCACATGCACTTTCTTGGGGGGGGGGGGGTCACACCAGGCAGCACTCACGGGTTACTTCTGGATCTATGCTCAGAAATCGCTCCTGGCAGGTTCAGGGGACCATATGGGATACCGGGATTCAAACCACCATTCCTTCCACATGCAAAGCAAATGCCCTTTCTTCATGCTCTCCGAGCTCTCAAGTAGAATGTGGTATTTATAATTTTGTTGGACTTTGACTCTGTAAAACAAATTGGAAATAGAGAATATATGTTATTTAAGCATGCATGTTTTCACTTCTAGACTTTGATATTGCTTTTATCATGTGTTATTTTCTCAAATCCTAAGCCAATATATTTGATTCGCCACAAGTAGTAAGACATACGTATAATAGAATATGAGAAGCATTTAGTACTATTGATTTCAGTTGTTCACTATTTCATCACATATCTTTGTTGTGTTCATTTCAACCTACTATTAATGTTTGAAGTAACTAACTTTTAAAGATACAAACATAAAAATTGTAGCATTAAAAATGTTTCATTTATATAATTATAATTTAAAATTAAAAGTTATAATTTAAGGGAGCCGGGAGGTGGCACAGGAGGTAAGGTGCCTGCTGCCTTGCCTGCGCTAGTCTAGGAAGGACCACGGTTCAATCCTTCGGTTTCCATATGGTCCCCCGTGCCTGCCAGGAGCGACCTCTGAGCGAATAGACAGGAGTAACCCCTGAGCGTCACTGGGTGTGGCCCAAAAACCAAAAAAAAAAATTATAATTTAAAATAAAATTATAATTATCAGTTAATAATAATATAATACTTGAATTTTAATAGTAAATAGTTTATTCATTAATTTGTTGATATAAAACTTCTCTATTGGAAGATACCAATAAAAATAAAATATAAAAAAGAGACAAATATTGAATAATTGATGTCATTATACATATACAAGAAAAATAAGAAAATTAAGAAATAAATATTTAAAACAGAAGACTTTTGTTTGACGGTTCTTTTCCCTAATCCCTCATTTTCACACAGTTTTATTCCAATTTTCTATAATACATATCAAAACTTGAACTTAAAAGAGAAAATCATGACTCTTGGAGAATATAAATGCCTAGTAAAAATGACAAGATATATAAAACATTGGAAAATCATTCAAGTAAGTTAATTATATGTAAATAAATTCATTTTAACTCATCCTACACAAAAATGAATGTGTAACTATTTGTATCAATGCATAGGTTTAATATATAGTAATATTTATATCTGTTTATAAGTATATGCATGGCATGTGTTTGTATATATTAATGTGAGTATATAAGGGGACAAAAGGATTTCCTATTCATTAATCTTCCAAATTCAAAATTTTAAGAAATGCACAATTTCAAATTTTAACTATGTTCCAAATACCTATAGAAAGTGTTTTAAAACATTTCTCGGATTTTTTGATCTTGAGTCTTTATTTCCTAAGACTTCATTTAATATGTATACCTGTTTTAAAACATTTCTCGGATTTTTTGATCTTGAGTCTTTATTTCCTAAGACTTCATTTAATATGTATACCTGTTTGGTTTGTAATAATGAACAAATAAAACATTATAATCGCCTCCCAATTCTTACCACAGGCTGTGTTCTTCACACGGACTGTATAGAAAGAGGAGGTACAGTAAACGCACCCTATATACACCTCAACCCAGACCCTTGCCTGGTCTGTATTGGAAATTGGGGACAAAAAAAAAACATTATAATCATGTAGTGTCACCCAATTAAAAACAATGTAAAATAGGTTAAGTACAAAGCCTACATAGGTTTATAGCAAATAAATGCTGTGATGGCATATGTATGCAGGGATGATTTATTGCATATTATGTGGAAAACTCAAAACTATTTTATAATAAGATTTTATATTGTCTATGCAAAAACAAAGAGAGTTTGATCTATGTTTTTGGTCATACCTATGGGTAATAATGAAGATTATTTGAAAGTGCAGATATCTCGACAGAAGAAAGGAAGGGCAATGGGAAACAAAATAGAATTCACATTTAGGTCAGTCTATTCGAAGACATTTTACTACAAAAAATAGGGTTCTCAAAGACTAAAAAGTGGCAACTTAGAAGAAAAAATTCTTAAATAAATTCTTAAATAAATTCTTAAATAAATAAATTCTTAAATAATGGAAAATAGCATAACAAAGGAAATATATGAAACAATGTCAGTAAAGAATATTCTTAAATTATGTGCCATGACTGAAGCCAGGTCTGAAAATGCAAGACAAGTAACTTAGTACTTTATTATCACTACTAGTTTGGAGATTTTAGCTAACTTTGAGTTGCAGTTATTTTCTTTAGAAAGACAAATTTTGTCATACATAACATAGGCCAGAAAACAAAAAAAATTCAAACAATGTCTGTAACTGCTTAAATGTGCATATATGTGACAATTGATAACCTTAAATAAAATTTCATAAATGATAAAGCAAAAGAATACGAACAAAATGGGTACTGAAACAATAACTGTCACAAGTATAAATTATTATTTTGTTACCAAAGCAATGATGGAAAATTATTATCTTGTAGTAAAAGTATAGTGGATTTCAAGGTAAGTAATTTTTTAAATTTTCTTCTCTGCAAGTAAGATTTTATTTAAATAGTCAATTGAGAAAATTTTAAATTCAGTTATAGGAAAAGTAATATTTGAAGAATGAAGGCCCTCAATAACTATTTCAAAATATGAACTTAATCTATCATAAAGCATCATTATCAAGGCATTATACATATATAATTATATATACATAATTATCAAGGCATTATATATGAGTTGGAACTTAGAATCTATCATCAATTAACTGTATGATAATTCATATAGCATTAGAATTCTCTGGTCAAGGTTATTTGCAACCATATTGTGCGAGAACAACCCTAATATCCATGGTTGCTTTTGTCACTATTAAAAGAACAGGCTTTCAAAAAGTGTTAGTTTCTTTTTATTCTCCCTTAATGTTCTAGAAAAGTAGTATATTTGGAGCTGGGGAAACAAACATATGGAAAACTGACACTGACATTTGTTAGTGAAAACCAGTTTGGATGAACTAGGAAGAGTATTCTAGAAAACTTTTGTTGTATATGGTTAGGGAAAGACAAAATACAATATAAAATTTAGTTGAAACTGGAATACTTCTGAATTCACTTACACTGTTTCTAATTAAATACAACCCTGAATACAGTTTTATTGATGGTATCTGCATTACTTTAAATAAATCATGTTCCCTGTACAGTTAATAATGTTTAAACTCCAGAAAAGGTTCTCAAGGTCCTGGAATAAACCTGCTCCAAGAGTATGTAATCAACACTATATTTTTTTCCAATGTGCTGTTACAGATAATTTTTGGGATCCAAGTTTTATTTCAGTAATGAGTTTTAAAACATTTATCTTTTCTCAAAAGAACATGTAGCATTATCTCTGACAAATTACAAACTTTATGTGTGAAGCTTCTTGACAACATTTTGAGTCAAATCATGAGGAAGAACTTTATTTAAAAATATGACTTGTTTTTCTCTCTAATACTTAAAAAAGTAAATTGCTAGAGAAAAATATTTTAGAGATATATAATTGAATGGTGAGAGGAAGATTCCCAATATTAATGTGGAGTTAGATGTAACATAGCCTGTAAAGACAAAGATTCCTCGCAAAGATGCTTATAAACCAAATTGTTTCATTAATATTAACCAAGGTTTTCAAACCTCCTCAGGCAAAAAATATGTTGTAACTTGAGGAAAGGATGCACATAATAATAACTTACATAGTCTACAAACTTATCTTTAGAAGTTAGAGAAATAATGTGGTCAGGGAAGCAATGTTTGCACATAAGAGAGTTTTCTGCTACTGGGAAAATGTGTCTTCTTTTAAGAGAAAAAATTGTAGCTGCATTTAAAATTGACACAAAACTAAATTTGTAACATGCCTTGCTAGCCTTAAGGACTTATTTTTTTAATGTAATCAATGAAACAGGAAGCAATAGAAAGTAGACAAACTGTAAAAAATATTTAAAATATGTTCTATTTAGCTACTCATGTTTTTAAAACAAAAATAACTGTTATTTATATTCTTTTGGTTGGTTGATTAGTACTATATATGTATATATATATATATATATATGTTGTTGTTGTTGTTGTTTTTGTTGTTGTTTTGGGTCACACCCGGCAATGCTCAGGGGTTACTCCAGGCTCTGCGCTCAGAAATCGCCCTTGCAGGCTCAGGGGACCATATGGGATGCCGGGATTTGAACCACTGTCCTTCTGGATGTAAGGCAAATGCCCTTACCTTCATGCTTTCTCTCCAGCCCCACTATATATATATATTTTTTTTTAATTGTGAAATAAGATTTAACTCATTGTGTTGTTTACTCATATAAAATATAATCAGATTGGAATTAATATTTATTCTGTAGTGTTAAGTAAAATTAATATTGCATACCTAAAGCAATACAATAAAATAATAAAACTAAAATGAAACCAATAAAAATTAAAATTAAAAACCAATATATTATAGATCATGCTATCTCAAAAACTGAAACTAGGAACACAGATGAGGAAATTAAAAGTTAGTTATGAAAATTAACTTTTATTTTGTTTTTATGTTTGTTTGAAGATCAAAACAGGCTGTGTCCAGGGTTTACACCTGGCTCAATACTCAGTGATTACACCTGGGAGTGTTTAATGGGGTAAGCCCCATATGGTGGGGTACTGGGAAATGAACCATGTTTGGCCTCCTACAAAGAAAGCACCTCACCTATTTTACCCTCTTTATTCTTGAAAATAAATTTAACTACAATAGAAATAATGGACATTATTGAAAAATTTAATAGATACTAAAATATATAGTATATCATATATATTATCAAAAATATTTTTTGGTTTGGGGCCACTCCTGGCAGTGTTCAGGATTTACTCCTGGTTGGTTTGGGAAACCAGATGGGGGGAGGGGTCTCAGGGATTGAATTTAGGTCAACATCTTGAAAGGCATCTGTGGTATTTCATTTCACTGTTATTAAATTATTATAAATGCATTGAAATAAAAAATGCTCCAATTATATACAGTAGTGCTTTATATTTAATCTAACCTGAACATTTTCTTTTAGTGTTTTTGTTTGAGAGAGACAATGCAGAAATTTCTATTAATTAAGGCAGCATCTTGCATTTTAGGGATGGTAGTATAGAAGCAATTTTAAAGATCTAAATGTATTTTCTCTTATGAATATTTATTTTTTATACTCCCCATTCAATATGAGAAGAAATAAATGAGAATTGTGTAAAACATTTCCCTATAATTTAAATTTTTCTCCATGCATATCTACATCTAAATACATTCTGATTCCTCTTCATTATATTACCCTCCATAGACAAAAATTTAGGTTAGGTTAGAAATTCTCAAAAGAGCAAACCATCGCATATGCTGTAGTCTACAAAAAAAAATTTCTGGGGTCGGAGAGATAGCATGGAGGCAAGGCATTTGCCTTTCATGCAAAAAGTCAGTGGTTTGATAATTTTCTTTGTATAGGTCCTTCACGTCTTTGGTCAAGTTGACTCCAAGATATTTGATTTTGTGTGGTGCTATTGTGAATGGGATTGCCTTCTTGATTTCCTTCTCTTCCCTATCATTATTGGTGTATAAAAAGGCCATTGATTTCTATGTGTTAATTTTGTAGCCTGCCACCTTGCTATAGGAGTCTATTGTTTCTAGGA
>PVKC010001354.1:0-51489 GCA_004027635.1 Crocidura indochinensis | reverse complement strand
CGTCCTTGTGTTGTTCCCCTGACTCCAGGCCTTTCCTGGGTGCCAGCTCAGATGGCCAGAAGTGGGTTCAGGTGGACCCTTAGTGGGCCCCAGGCTTCCCCTCTCCCTCCACACTCCAGGGGGGAGATGCTTTGGGAGGAGGGTGGGCAGACATCTAACTTCCAGTTTCCTCTTGGATTCTGGAGACCAGCTCTTGCCAGGTATAGGATTTGGGGAGGCCCCATACCGGAGCCTATCTCCCTAGTCTGGGGAGTACTGGGAGGCTAGGCAGGCCCCCAGACGTCCTTGTGTTGTTCCCCAGACTCCAGGTCTTTCCTGGGTGCCAGCTCAGACGGCCAGAAGTGAGTTCAGGTGGACCATTAGTGGACTCCAGGCTTCCCCTCTCCCTCCGCACTCCAGAGGGGGGGGCTGTATCGGGAGGAGAACAGGTAGACATTCGGCTTCCAGCTTCCTCTTGGATTCAGGAGACCAGCTTTTGCCAGGTATGGGGTTTTGGGTGGCCCCATACTGCAGCCCTTCTTCCTGTTCTGGGGAGTGCTGGGAGGCTTCGCAGGCCACCATTCGTTCTTATCATTTTCCCCTTACTCCAGGCCATCCCTGGGTGCCGGTCTAGGTGGACTGTACAGGGGTCAACAGGCTTTCTACCTACTTCTCGAGTGATGAATGCAGTTAGAGAAATAACACTGAAAACTATCATAGCAATGTGAATGAATGAGGGAACAAGAAAGCCCGTCTCGAATGCAGGAATGGGTGGGGTGGGGAGGAGGGAGATCTGGGAAATTGGTGGTGGAAATTCTGCACTGGTGAAGGGGGGTGTTCTTTACATGACTGTACCATACAACTACAATTATATTTGTAATCATGTGTTTAAATAAAGATAATTAAAAAAAAAGAAATATTGGTAGAAAAGCAAAAAGCAAATTAGTTGACATTATAGCTTAAAAATACTCCCCAACTATACAATATAAATTGATGATAGCCTGATTGTTAATAAGTCCTAGACAAAGTCTATTTAATTTGTTCAGTACACTTTACAAACCTACAATTATATAATGCATTGTATGATAATTTTTCACTTTAGGTATTTTATCAAATGTTAATCTCTTCCTGATTCTTAAAAAATGTCCCTAGGGCCCTGCATGAATGTGATTGTCCTGGGTTTGATCCCCAACAATCTATATGCTACCCCAAGCACCAGGAGTAATTCCTGTACAGAGTCAGGTGTAACTGAGGAGTGCCATGTATGACCCCCAAACAAACTAACAAAAAAAGTGTCCCTCTGGAGCTAGTGGTATACAATATTTTATTGATACTTGTAGTATCTTCACTGGGTTATGCTAAATTAATATAATGCTCTAAAAATAATGATTATAACAATTTTTTAAAGAGAAACACAATAATACTATGAATCATATGCATATGAGGCAAGAATTGAGTAGTAATTACTCAATAAATCACTGCAGCCCATTTTTGTTGTTGTTTTTTGAATCGCACCCAGTGGTGCTCAGGTGTTATTATTGGCTCTGTGTTCTTACTATAACAAAAACAAAAAATTACCAGGCCAGAGTGATATTACAATGGGTAGGGCATTTGCCTTATATGTATTTGATCTGGATTAGGTTTTTGGGTCTGGTACCCAAACAAAAAAACAAAGAAAAAAATTCTATTAGAATTAAAGAAGGGATAGTTGAAGTACATTTCAAATACATCTTTCTTTTTCTCAAACACTCATTAAAAATTTTGTGTGAGGGTCCGGGCGGTGGCGCTGGCGGTAAGGTGCCGGCCTTTCCTGCACTAGCCTAGGACGGACCGCGGTTTGATCCCCCGGTTCCCATATAGTCCCCCGTGCCTGCCATGAGCGACTTCTGAGCGCATAGCCAGGAGTAACCCCTGAGAGTCACTGGGTGTGGCCTAAAAACCAAAAAAAAAAAAATTTTGTGTGAACAAAAGTTGGTATGACATAGGGTAAGAGGAAAGTATATTAATTTTATTTTTGGGGGGGTCACACCTGTTTGATGCTCAGGGGTTACTTCTGGCTATGCGCTCAGAAATCGCCCCTGGCTTGGGGAATCATATGGGACACCGGGGGATCGAACTGCGGTCCTTCCTTGGCTAGCGCTTGCAAGGCAGACATGTTACCTCTAGCGCCACCTCTTAGTCCCAGAAAAGTATATTTATGTATTTCTTAAATACCTACATTAATGTGACAGGATATATAAAAAATACATAATTAATTTTGTTCCCTCACACCTGTCAATTCCAGATTTATTATTATTCAAATTATTATAAAATATTCATCAATAATTAGTAAAGTAATATATTCACTTCTACTGTAGTTTCTTTGTGATAATTCATCACGTAATAACAGAAGATAGAATGAATTACGTCCAAAACATATCAACACAGACATCAGAGTATTTGGAAAACTTTAATTCACTTAAATACATGTAACCCTAGCTAAAAGTTCCAGGAAAATACCATAAGGCATTTCATACATAACATATATAGGTTTTTTGTTTTACTTTTTTTTTTTTTTTTTTTGGTGGTGGTTTTTGGGCCATACACGGTGATGTTCAGGTGTTACTCCTGGCTATGCACTCAGAAATCGCTCCTTGCTTGGGGGAACCATATGGGACACCAGGGGATCGAATTGAGGCCTGTTTTGTGTCAGCTGCCTGCCAGGCAAATAGCCCCTACCGCTGCTCTATCACTCTGGCCCCTGTTTTACTTTTGTTTTAATACATATTTTGGACAACATCTGCAAGTGTGCAGGGCTTATTCCTGGCTTTGAGCATAGGGATCACATCTGGAGTCAGGGAACCAGATGTGATACTGAATATTAAATCCAGGTAAGCCATACGTAAGGCAAGCATCATACCAACTCTACTATTTCTCTTGTGCAAAGTATGTATTTTAGAAATGGTTCAGAAAAAAGTCAAATCATACAATATAATTATAGTTACATATTTTGTGAAGCTAATCATAAATTACATAGGGACTTACTAATATAAACGACTCTAAAATGCCTCCTGCCCTTTCCTAATCAATGCCCCCCTTTGTGTAGAGGATTATCATCTTTCTGGTTCCAAGTTGTGCTACTATAAAGTTATTCTTTTAAAATTATCTGAAGAATCATCAAAAGATGAAACAAAGGTAATTTATTATATATTCTCTCTATATTTATATATAATTGTATATTCTAAACATTTATATAAATTCCTGGTATTTGTCGGTGATATTGGAATATCAAGTAGACCCTAGGAAAAATATAGGATCCAAAGATACTTCCCCTTAAAATATTAAGAGGTTTGGGGGTTTAACTGGAAGGTATGACATTTCACTGTACAATAATAACTAATGGGAAATTATCTCCATCTGCACATTTATTGCCTAAGTGAATCTATGAAATAGGAAGCAGATCATTTGTCAATGAACTTGAAAGTTTCTGCCCTCTAAAGTTTCCATTTCTCAGTGTTGAGCCCATAATACTAAAGAATGCAGTTTGACCAGGACTTCAATGAGGGGTGAATAGTGTCACTTCTTTATCTGTAATTTCAGAGAAAATTAACCCATTCTCACATAAATATATTTCTTTTTTAATATAATTTTTATTTTAATCATAGTGGCTTACATATTGTTGACAATCATATTTTAGGTATATATTAACATAAAATCAGGGGAATTCCCATCACCAAATTGTCCTCCCTCCACCTCCGTTCCCATCCTACTTCCCATATCCTCTTCCCTAACCCCCGGGGCTGCTAGAGTAAGTGGTTCTGTCTGTGCCTAGCTTACTACTTAGTGGACTTACACCTGTTTGGTCTTGGTACCCACTTTACTCCCCCCCTAATTGGGAGGCGGGACTAGTAATTTCAAGTTATGTAGTTTTGTTTGAAGAAGAGAAAAGTAATAACCTGGAGAGAAAAAAAAAAATAAAGGGATCAAATACTCTGGAAATGGGCGGAGTCTTTCTAGAGGCATTCATCCTTGGTTTGAGAGACAGAGGGGAAAAAGAAGGTGAAACAGCACAACAGTACATAAAGAACTGTCAAATAAAATATCCAGTGAGCATTCCAAAAAAAAAAAAAAAGGTGGGGGGGGGAGGCACAATATAAAGACCATGGTATTGACATAAAAAATGTGGCAGAACACATAAGAAAAGAAATGAAGAAAATAAATAAATAAATAAATAAATATAAATGAAGACATCCACTTCACGTAGTTAGTCACTCACATCCAAAAAAAATGAAAATTAAAAAAAAATAAGGTGGGCCGGGCGGTGGCGCTGGAGGTAAGGTGCCTGCCTTGCGCGTGCGCTAGCCTAGGACAGACTGCCGTTCGATCCCCGGGTTTCCCTTATGGTCCCCCAAGCCAGGAGCGACTTCTGAGCGCATAGCCAGGAGTAACCCCTGAGTGTCACTGGGTGTGGCCCAAAAACCAAAAAAAAAAAAAATAAGGTGTGGAAAAATTCCTGAAGAATCCTATATCTTCCATAAGCAAGCCAGATTATCTTGAAATTTAGTTATAAAGATTGTCTATACACATATACTTTCATTTGTTATAAGTAAATCTTAAAACATTTGCAAAATTACAGAAATAGCAACACTGACTTACTCCGTCTTTTACCAACATCTCCTTTGGATGTTGCTGCTTCATTTAGAAGAACCATCCCCATGGTGATAGCAGCATCTATAGTAGTTGTCAAGGAAACGTAGAAATAGATGCAAATACTATTTATTAATTTTTTAGAACTAAACACTGTGCTCTGTACCAGAATTGTAAAATTACAAATCAACAGCGGTAAACATAACTCATTCTCTTTATATATAACAAGAAATTACCTTTCTTTTTTTAAATAGCCTTGACCTTAAAAATTACCAAGAAACAAATTCTTAATATTTTTTGAAGATTTAATTATTAGACTCTAAATTTTAGACTTGTATAGTGCATATGAATAATATGGACTCAAGATGTTAGAATGTTACATACTATATATAAGGTTATATATATAATTATATAGTTTTATGTAACATTGCAGCTACAATTACAGCAAATGAAGTTAACTACATAACCATTTATTTTTATAATGTGTATATATGCGTATATATACATATATGTATATATATTGATTTTTGGGCCACACTGGTGATGCTCAAGGGTTATTCCTGGCTATGAGCTTAGAAATAGCTCCTGGCTTGGGGGACCATATGGGACACTGGGAGGATCAAACAGCAGTTCCTCCTAGGCTACTGTGGGCAAGGCTGACAGACACCTTACCACTTGCACCACCATTCTGGCACTGTACTTATGCTGTTCAGATGACTAGTAATTTGTGATTTCACTCAATAAAATCTGAAGATCTCAAAATAATCATAAAGTCACACAGATCAAGACTACTGGTACTATATTGGTACCATTTTCTCTGATTTTTCATTCTGATTATTCTTTTAATGAGACCAGAACCAGTTTCAGGAACATCAAACTTTTCTCCTGATTAAATTGGTTTTCCTCTAGGTGCCCAATTAATACTTTCACTTACTTTATGTTTCTGCTTAGATGGCACCAGAAAGGCTGCACCTATACCTATTTCCTTAATTTTTTCTATATCATTAGTAATCTTTATTTTTATGTTGTTTTATTCATGATTCAAATGTTACTTCCAAGAGGGAAGAACCTTTGTTTTTATTCACTATTTTACTCTATCAATTACTCTATAACAATGTTGTTAACTTCAGGGATTTGAACACCCTGTAACAGAATCTGTACAAATTTGAGAATGAAAATTGCAAATGACAAAAATCATAAAAGAAGTAGAATACTACAATAGGGCTAGATAGAAATGAGGAGTAGTGAAGCAGAAAAACTCATTCTTAAGTGAAAACAAATGTATATGTTAATAACATTTCTTCTCTTTACAAACAATGCACAGGATGTAGGAGAAACAAGTAAATAACAATTGTTCTAGGGATAATGAAGTTGTGACTCTTAGTTTTCTTCATTTAACTATCCTACTGAGCTTTAAAAGATCAACAAGTATACATTTTTGACTTTCTAAAGGGTAATGCTATTATTTAGCCTAATGTTATAGTGCAAATTAATTTTAGACAATAGTTGTAGATGTGTTGCAATAATTTTTATTTACAAAAGTAATAGGCTGGTTTGGCGACATCAATATGTGAGAGAGCCTAATACAATATCTAAAGTAGTATATAATATTTGGGAGACTTTATTTTAGTTTGGAAATATATTAAGAATTTAGTAATCTCCTGCAAATAAAAACATAAATTGATTATCAGAAAAAGATATACAATGTCATGTAAGCTATTATATAAAGAAGGAGAGAGGGCAGGGAGCTAGTACTTTCATATTGACTTCAATAATAGTTTCCTTTTTTGGCTTTAATAAGAAATGAGATGTGAATCCACTTTATATTGGATGGTTGTAATTAACTATAAAAATTAAACTAGAATGGACTTACATTCACCAATCCTCCTCTATATATTATTTAACTGAATTAATTGTATCAACAAAGACAACATGTTGTAAAAGAAGCATATGTTGTCCTATATTGCACATGTGAATACATGGCTATTAGCACTGAAATAAATACTTCATTCACTGTGCCCACTGCAGTTTCTCTATGGGTACTGTCAATTATCTTCTTACTGCTTAAAAGGTAAACATAATGACATGATCATACCCCAAACAGAAAATCTATTGGTGTAAATCGTATAAAACACTTTAAGGCACTGAGTATCCTTCTGAAATGAACCAGCAATAAATACATCTGCATTACATTCTAAGTCATTATCAATTGCAAATCATGGTAAGTTTAGTATTGCTCCTAGGAAGAAAATCGGGATTGTCAGAAAGATAAATGATAATAGATGCTAAAATATTAGTACATAATAAAAATCTTAAAGGGATCTAAATCTGAAATTATTTCAACTTGCAATCCATCATTAATTTCCTTCTGTAGTATTTATTTCTTTGAAATAAACCATTAAAAGAAACATTTATTTCCTATTACAGACTGAAAACAAATGTAGAACGGATTCATGCTTTCACAATAAATGGAAAACAAATATTGTTCTCCTAGGAAAAGGAATAGGTAATCTCTCTCAAAATATACACATAGAACTACAGAAATGGTAAAGAGGTGAAGGACTTTGGCTGGAATTAGCCAACACCTAACTCCCATATCATAATGGTTCACCAAGTATTGGCAGGAATGAACCCTGAGCACAATCCCAGTAGTAATTACTGAGCACAGCTGGGTATGATCCCTAAACCAATACATGAAGTGCTTAGTAAATACACACATATATGTAACTTACTTTTTTTTTTCTTTTTGGGCCATGCCTAGAGATGCTCAGGGTTCAGTCTTGGCTCTGACTCAGAAATTAGTCCTGATGGTGCACTGAGGACCACATAGGATTCTGGAAATATAATCCAGGTCAGCAGTGTGCAAGGCAAACACCCTATATCCTGTACTACGAACTATCAATCCAATCTTACATTTTTTTAAAGTATTGCTAGCAAAAAGTTTGTCTCATGATTTTATCTTAAGATACCAGAACTTAAAGATGTGGAAAATCAGGGAACAACTAAGACCTTTCACAGTTTTTAATATGCATGCATCCTGTACCTGCTGGCAACAGAGAGCATAATCTGACTGAACTCAGGCTAGCTAAATATAAGGGAGTATCTTCCCCACTATTCTCTCTCCAGACACAGTGTGAGATTTTTAAAAATTTAAATAAAAGAATATTTTATCAATCTTCTTTTGGCAATCTGTGAATTTCTTTCTTGCTTTCTTTTTTTCTTTTTTTTTTTTTTTTGATACCTGCTGTATACTAAAAGTGTGTTCCCATCACTCTGTCTATGTACTGGAAATTATTTCTATTTCCAAAAAAAGTTGAAAAGTCACTTTAACTTTTCTAGGCAGAATCATTCTTACTTTCTCTTCTTTCTCACAAGGACTGGTAATTGCACTTGTGATGCTGAATTCTACAGGTTCTACTAGTTTTCCTTCCATCTAATTTTTCCATTTTTCTTCTAATTAGTTTTCCTTTTTAAAAAATTATGTGCATCAGATATTAAGATACATCTATTCATGTGCAATGTTATTTTTAGTTCATAAATATCCATATTAAAATGGCTTAAATTATTATTAATTATTCATTCCTTCTTAAGATAGTTTTCTCTCAAATACTACTTGAAATTTCCCCCAATAAATTAGGTAGAACAAAATGAAATACTCCTAATAGGGAGAAAATATTTATACACGCATGAAGCTATAACCTATGGTATGTTGTCTCTTCTAGTGTGTTTTTGTCAAAATTGTGGATTAATCATTTGTCCTGAAGAACTGATTTACTATATATTAGTTAAAAAAAAAACAACTAGAAAAGTAGAATTGTTTTCAACATATAAATAAAAATATCTAAATAAGTGAAAATATATAAATGTAAATTTTAAAAATATGTTAAAAATTAGAAGTCAAATTCAAAACCAGAAATAACTGAATTCTTTTATATTTTATTGAATATAGTCACAAGTCCACTATTTTGAAACAAAAATTTTTTTTCATAGATATCTCAAAATGGAGTAACAGAAAAAAAATTTAACTATAGCATAACAAGAACAGAGACTTTCAGTTTATGAATGCCGTAATATTTAAAATGTACATGGAAAGCTTCAGAATGCTTGTAAAATTTCTCTATATCCTAAATCTCAGTTATCAATGAGCTATGAAATGAAACTTTGGAAAATTCCTACCAGGCAATGGAATAATCATCTTATCACAGATTTTCATTTCTTTTGTAGTCTCGATGTGTTTGATGAGTTGTTTGAATAAAGTGTAGCCCTAAAATGATACTTTATCGAGCTGAATAGGAAAAAAATATCACTAGCCATAAATGAGAGCTATAATGCTACCTTAAGGGCCCAGAATAAGTACAGCAGGAGGATGCTTGCTTTGCACATAGCTAACCTGTGGGTTCGATCCTTAGAACCCTATATGATTTTCTAAGCCCCACCAGAGTGATTTCTGAGTCATAGCAGGTGTGATTCAAAAGCCAAAATAATATAAAATAAAGTTACTTAAGATGCTTTTATTCTTATTCTTATACACTTACAAAATAATTAAGCTAAGTTAATCATAAATATTGCTTGGTTCATATGTAATAAAAAACAGATGTTCCTGTAAATTTATTTGCAACTGTGTAAAGTATTAAATAATATATTGGCAAATACTTCATTTTCTCACCCAAGTTTCTGATGATATGCATAATGTATTAACCTTATTAAAATTGGAAAACAGAAACCTGGTGGTTTTTGATCAAGATCACATGTGAATTCATTTCAAACTCCAGTCAATGAAATAAACAAGAGCAAAAATATACTTCTCAAGTTTCCTTTTGGTTTTGGAGCTAGAGAACACATGGATAATTAAATGCTAGGACTGGGCCATATATGTATGCACACTTGCATGAATGCAGCTGAATGTTTTGGGTCATAGGTAGAAGGAATAAAAATACTAAGAACTCATATAGAGGAAGGTCAACATTATTTTTTATTAAGATATGGGTAGTTAAAATGCAATATAAAATGGTGTAGTGTACACCCCGAATTACTGAATTGTTGTATACAAGTTCTTTATTCATAATACTCATTTTCAAGGTAAAATTGTATTTTTATTATCTTGGTCCTTATATGAGTTCAAAGTATCTTATAGTCAAAAATAAGTCTTTAAAATGTAAATGAATTGTGATGAATACCAGAGGACTAATCATTTAAGTTTTAACATACCTCTGTCAAATGATATGGAAATAACCAGTAAATACTATGTATACTGTGTCCAGCAAAGTAATCTTCGAAAAAAGGATATAATAGGATATCCTCATTTTTGCACTTGATAGTTAATTCATTTTGTCCAGGCCAGACTAAACTAATCTGACTTTATTGAGAACATTTTTTTTTTTTTTTTTTTTAGTTTTCGGGTCACACCCTGCAGCACTCAGGGGTTACTCCTGACTCTAAGTTAAAAAATCGCTCCTGGCAGGCTTGGGGGACCATATGGGATGCTGGGATTGGAACCACCATCCTTCTGCATGCAAGGCAAACGAACGTCTTACCTCCTTGTTATTTCGCTGGCCGCTGAGAACATGTTTTAAGCCTTTTTTTCTGTAATCTTTTTTTTTATTTCAAATAATTTCTTAATTTAGGCACCATGGTTATAAACATGTCTGTAATTGGGTTTCAGCAATGTTTCTAGAGAATTGAAATGCTTTTAAGCATTATTTGCCCCTTTCCTATACTGTAATAAAAACTGTTAAGCACTAACATCTGATTCATGTATACATGAATACAAAGAAGATGTATATACCTTGAATACATACTTTGAAAAATGTATTGACCTCACATGGTAAAAATACATTTTCATTAGTAGTCTTTTATTTGCAATAAAACAAAAGCATCTGGGCGGTGTGTGCTAGAGGTAAGGCATCTGTCTTGCAAGTGCTAGCCTAGGATGAACCGCGGTTCGATACTCAGTGTCACATATGGTCTCCCCAAGTCAGGAGCTATTTCTGAGCGCATAGCCAGGAGTACCCCTGAGCGCCAAATGGGTGTGGCCACCCCCAAAAAAGCATCAAGATATGTCATTTGAAAAATTCTATTTCACAGACTATAATAAAGTATCTAATCAAAAACTACTTGTACAACTAACAACCATCTATACATCCTAGTTGGTTTTCTAATCTAATGCAAGCCAGATAAATTGTGTGAATTTCAGTTGTACTATCTATAAAATGGGATTTTGGCCTAGATTACTTCTACAATTCCTAAGATGTTTAAAGCCTTTTATACAATATGAGAAATGTGATTTGGCTCTAATTTAAGTATC
Source organism: Crocidura indochinensis (assembly GCA_004027635.1). Lineage (NCBI taxonomy): Eukaryota > Metazoa > Chordata > Mammalia > Eulipotyphla > Soricidae > Crocidura > Crocidura indochinensis. Next base: position 40,580 of record PVKC010001354.1, on the reverse strand, counting down.
AGCCTATATAGCCAGAATACAATTGGATTTTACAAATAATACTAAACACTGGTGACTCAACATGTTCAAAATATATTATAAATTTAGTCTCAAACATGAATCTAGAAAATCAATGATTCTTCAAATAGATAAATATTCAAAAGGTAACTTTACCTCATTCTAGAGATATTCACAGTTTTATTTTCTTAAAGACAAGTGTTTCGTAAGTCTTTTGTCTTTTTTCAAACACTTGATTATCTGACTTCATAACACCAATTTTTGCCATGTTCGAAAAGAGATGTCTAAACTACACAAAATTCTCCCTTTCTGACTCAGTTAAGGTAATCAGTACTGAGATTAGTTTCCTTAGCCTATTTTTAATATTTGGCTTTACTTCTTCCTAGAAGAGTTTTTTGAAAAGTATGTATTAAATGTCTGAAACTCAACAATCGATAATTTGTAAACATGCTTTTAAAGAATTAAAGAAAATGAACATCATGAACATCACAAACAGAACTCTAGTTAGAGCTGATACAGTCATCACAAAGCAGTATTTTATAATTTTTTAAGTATTTTTAAGGATACTTAGTACCAGAATAATATGTGATTCTGCTACGAACTGAGCTTGACTGCTTCCATGAATGTAGCTCTGAAAAACAAAACAAAAATAAAATTTTAAATAGAAGAAAAGAATTTAAAAAGGCTTTTTAGTTTTATACCAAAATTACAAAATGATGAATAAATCCACTAATTCTCTGGAACAAAAATATTAATTGTAAATAAAAATGTTGGTAGTATTATATGTTACAGAAATGACATTCAATATATTAAAAGGCATATGCACACAATATTTTATTACACCATGTGTAATCTCAAAAATAAACTTGAAATATAATACAGCAATGATTGATAAATTACCAAGTCAATTTTTATAGCAGTTATGAAAATATATAAAACTTCACCTAAGATATTTTTTTCTAAAAATAACTGTCCTTTACTTCTGATATTAAACTCTTAAAATCTTAGTTGCAAAATTATTTTAAATATGCCCTTTTCTAATTTTTTTTATTTCAAAGTATGGAGAAAATACTAGTAATAGAAAATAACAGGTTTAACTTTACATCACATATGAAACATTATTTTATTATTTGAGAGTCACCTATTTTTCAAATTTTACTTCCTTTTTACTTTTGATGTATATAATACTATGGAATGGATATTTAACCAGGAATCAAAAAAATTATTTTCTCTTGGGCAAAAGCAAAAGTACAGACAATAAGGTGTTTGCTTTGCATGTAGCAATCTTGGATTTGATCCCCAGAATCCCATATGGTCCCCGGTGCCTGCCAGGAATGATTTCTGGGCAGAGCTAGGAATAATGCCAGAGCACTGCCATGTATGTAAACCGCCCCCACTAAAGATATTTTCTCCTGAATTTAACCCTAGAAACATCACTAATTCTTAATTCAATATCTCCTTATCTAATTTAACTTTAGTTTATCCAATAATCTTTTTAGAAGTTTATGAAGTCTGATGTTTAATTATCAATTCTGTTACCAATTATTATTTTGAGATTTTCATATAAGGCTGCTTTTTACTTTTTTTGCTGTTGTTGTTTAGTTTTGGGGCCACAACCAGTGGTATTCAGGAGTTATTCCTAGCTCTGCTTTCAGAAATCAGGCAGGCTCAGGGACCAAGTGGGATGTCAGAGATTAAACCTAGGTACGCTGTATGCACTAAAATCCCCTACCAGCTGTACTATCGTTCTGGCCCCTGTTCTTTACATTAAAAAAAAAAAAATATATATATATATACATATTATATATACATATATATTCACCATCATTTAGAAACCATTTAATAATCGCGGGTATTCTTCCTAACTTCACACACATCAGCAGTGTCAGTGTCCCTACAGCAATGACCAAGGATTACTTCATCTCCTCATGCTACCTCCTCAGTACACTCATTTCCCACCTTCAGTTTGATTATTCTAGATTGAGTCTATGCTTACAGTAGCGTTGATTCTTGTGGTTTGAGGTACAAATTCTTTCTTCCAAAGACAAATGTTCAAGACCTTCTACCAATGGTAAATCTTTTTATTTATTTATTTTTGGTTTTTGGGTCACACCCGCCAGCGCTCAGAGGTTACTCCTGGCTCTATGCTCAGAAATCGCCCCCAGCAGGCTTGAGGGACCATATGGGATGCCGGGATTCAAACCACTGTCCTTCTACATGCAAGGCAAACCCTTACCTTCATGCTATCTCTCCGGCCAGGTACATCTAATTATAAGTAAATTATATTCACTTACATTAATATAACAATCAGGATAATACCGATTTTTATTCTTTCTTCCAAAGTTCCTAAGTGATATTCTTTGGTCTATTCCATCAACAAATGCCCATTATCAGTGCTATAATCATATCCACTGATTATAAATATAACATTAAGCTTCTGCTATGCAGGCTGTTTCTTCTTTTAAATCTGATCCAAGTAGCTTTTATTACCATATTAAATTTTACAATAAATTTTTCAATTCAAGTTTTCATAATGAAAGTAGCCTCAAGTGAAAATGATTTTACATGTAGTCTTTAAGCTGAGTGGTTAAAAGGTGGTTATTTCTGGTTCATTCACATTATCATTTAGGAGTAATGCTAACATAAATTGTGTCATTTATTCTGTTCATTCATTTTAATGTACCTATAGAGAGACAAGAAAAAAATTTTGATTTGGATTTTGGTACACATCTGGCCAGTACATGGGCTTATGCCTGGTTCTTCACTCAGGTTTCACTCCTGGCAAGGTTGAGGGAACCGTAACAGGTGCCAGAAATTGAACCTGGGTTAGACAAATGCAAGCCTACTCATGGTATTATTACTCTGACCTAGATAAACTTTTAAAATGAATCATTTAAGGATATTATAACATAGACTAGGGTTGAAGAGGAAAGAAGAAAAAGAAGCAGACGGACTTTTCTACTAAACTATTAGCAAAGACCTATTATAATGGAAGTATTTTGGTCACCACTGTTACAACACCAAACAATTTCAAATTCAAAAGTTCTCTCAATCTGGCATTACAAGATTTCTGCACTTTTCAATAGTTTCACATTTATAACCTATTTCCTTAGTGATTTCTTTTAAATTCAACAACCGACATCAATTTCTCAGAGAAAGTACTAGTTCTTATTAAATTGCCACAGTCAATGGCAGTTGTAATACAAATCATATAATTCCTAGGTCAAGTATTTCTGGAGTTGACTGAAAAAGTATATATATATATATATATATATATATATATATATATATATATATATATATATATATATATAATCTGTATCCAGGTTGCAAAGAACACCACTATAGTTAACTTCTGCATGTCATACTCGAAGTGCCTAAATAACACATTAAATATTTAGTGTACAAGAAAAACCAAATTAAAATACAGAAAATGAAAGCTCTAGAAAATGAGGGTGTAATTGCCACTTAAAGTATTTTAATGCTTATGGCTATTAGCAATAAATCACAACTGTCTACTGAAATTTAGAATACCTTTTCAACCTACTTCCATTAGAATTTACATCATTATTGTTTGTGTACAACAAACTATACACAGAAGGGACCAGATACACTAGCAGTTCAAGGGCAAAAGAGGGATATATAGAATTTACAGGATTAGCCCTGAGTATGAAATTCTTAACTTGCCTTTAAGAAGGACTTCACTTTTTCGGAATGCTTTTTGGTGTATGTATGAGGGAGATGAGGGAAAAACACTCAATAATGCTCAGGTTTATTCCTCAGCACCATATATTGTGTCCTAAACCCCAACATGTGTGGTATTTGAGTCAGCAAGCACTGAGCAGCAATGGATATGGCCTGAACATCGCATCCATCCTTAAATTAAAAATAAGTATCAAATTTCACACGAGGATATTCCACTTCACTAGATCTGTATTAAAACTAGAAATCTGTACTGTTCAGGAGCCAAATGGTATTTCTACATACCTAAGTTTTGTCAAGGATTATAGAATGTATGGTATAATTCTGTCATTACCAACATAATGGCAACATATTCAGAGAATAAACCATACTAGTATATGATGTTTAAAAAATGCTCTTTAAAATATAGCAGCTGGGGCTCTAGAATTTGAACCTCTAAAATACATCAGCAAATTAAGTCCAGGCAACAGGGAAAATCACACATTTACCAGGCAATTAAGCAACAGTTAACATCACAACATATATCTAATAAAAAACCTATCAATGTCCTATATAGTCTCCTGAAAGATTCTCTAGAGCCCATCTTCTCAAACTGGGCTAAGTCACATATTAAATGGGGAGAACTGCAAAACAAACTTGCAACAGAAAATAGTTGAACATGCAGTGACAAAAAAAAATTAAAAATCAAATGTGTAATGAATCTGTTGTGGCTTGTCTGGGCTGCTACTTTTCAAGCAGCCTATCTAGGTTTGATCCCAGATACCACATATGGCTTTCCAAGTCCCACCAATAGTGATCCCTGAATGCAAAGCCAGGAGTAAGCCCTGAATACTATTGGGTGTTGCCCCAAATCAAATATATATATATATATATATATATATATATATATATATTCATATACACATACATACACATTTATATACACACACCCTGTATGTTTTTTGATATATGTATCATTCTATTTGCAAATACTATCTTAATGAATCCTATTTTTTCCTTTTGCTAATTACTGTGGCTAAGATTTCCATTATTTTTTTAATCATATAATTTTTATTTTAAACATTTCCATTATTAAGTTGAATAACTGACGAAACAGAACATCCTTGCTCTATGCCTAAACTTCTTTTTTGTACCTAGTACATTTTTTTTTTGCGCCTAGTACTTTCCATTAGCATATATTTTTAGTGGTAGGTTTCATGTTAAAGGCTTTGTTAAATTAACATGTTATTTCTATTATTATATATGAACAATGAACCTACCAAAGACTCTTTCTGCATCTATTGATATAAGCCGTTTTGGCATGATATTTGAAAATATATTTGGGAAGGTTTCCTAAGTAGTGGTCAATGAATTTAGAGGCTACTACTGTTAATTCTTGGACCATGAAAGTTGTGGTTTAAAGGAGAGGGCTCAGTAGTCTGTTGCTTGTTGGCTGCTTCTGGTAGTACTTGTAAGTCTTCCAAGTTGACAAGTGATGCCTATGCAGTGAAATAAGGTCAATACACATAACATATGCGTTTTTATCCTTGTACTGTATCTCTGGTCCTTTAATTTTTTTATTAATATCTTTATTTAAACACCTTGATTACAAATATGATTGTAGTTGGGTTTCAGTCATGTAAAGAACACTGCCCTTCAGCATTACGACATACTCATCACCAATGTCCCAAATCTCCCTATTACCCACACCACCCCTGCCTGTACCCTAGACAGGCTTTCCACTTCCCTTATTCATTCACATTGTTATGAGAGCTCTCAATGTAGTTATTTTCTAACTGCACTCATCACTCATTGTGGTGAGCTTCATGTCGTGAGCTGGACTTTCCAGCCCACCTCTTTTTTATCTCTGAGATTTATTGCAAAAATGTCTTTTATTTTTCTTATTTCTTATTATTATTATTTTTTTTTTTGGTTTTTGGGTCACACCTGGCATTGCTCAGGGGTTACTCCTGGCTCCATGCTCAGAAATTGCTCCTGGCAGGCATGGGGGACCATATGGGGCACCGGGATTCGAACCGATGACCTTTTGCAGGAAAGGCAAACGCCTTACCTCCATGCTATCTCCCGGGCCCGTCTTTTATTTTTCTTAAAACTCACAAATGAGTGAGACTATTCTGAGTCTATCTCTCTTCCTCTGACTTATTTCACTCAGCATAATAGATTCCATGTACATCCCTGTATAGAAAATTTCATGACTTCATCTCTCCTGATGGCTGCATAACATTCTGTCATATATATATGTACCACAGTGTACTTAAGTCTTACTGCTGGCTCTGCACCAAGGTTTCACACTCTTAATGATGTTCAGGGAATAATAGACTGTGTTGGGTTTGTATACATAAGAAGTCGCATATGTGGTGGGTGCCTAAATGCTGATACTATCTCTTGGGATGTTTGGGCTGCCATAATTTGCATTTCAACAAGTAACCCTGGTTTATTAGATAGCCAGTTTCCTGAAGATAACAAAAATTGCTGAGAAGTATAAATGTAATCTTTAAAATAGTTTCAATGATTTATTTTCCTGCCACAGGCTTTTGTGTGCATCTTAATGAGTGGTGTGGTTTTAATGTATTCTATTCTAGTTGCTTGGCAAGTTGTATATTGAGTATAGAATGATGGGTCAATTTAGGTTAAAAACTTATTTGCCCTCATACTCTTTATTATATTTATTATATGTGGGCTTAAAAAGTACCATACCCTTTATTAGATAGTACAAAAGTGAGAAAATTATAGTTTGGGCTTTTAAGAAGACCATATTTTAGTTTAAATTACCTAAAAAAATACATGCAAAAATATTAGGTGGCCTGAGTGGCAATACAAAAGAAAGAGAATAACAAGCATTTAATATTACTTAGAAGATAATGTCACAGCTGAACATAACTCACTCTTTCATCTCTTGCAAGCTTGTCCAATGTTCCTATATACAATATATTTAGATACTACAAATAAGTTTTTCTTGCATTTGAACATTGATGGGGATAAAGCAGATAAGATAAAACAAAATATAATGAAGGCATGAAAATTAATGCAGAGTAGATCGGGTCTATTTCTATATGTCAAATGATAACTAGGAAATACATTAAACATCCAAAATGTATAGGATACTATGCAATGAAATCATAAACTCCAAATGTTTATAGTAATCATCCTTATTATAAATATTTGTACTTGAATTTGGGAAAGAGTTTCCAGATTGATTATATTCCTTCAAGTAGAGTATAAAAGCTCTATTTTGCTGACAATCTATTATTATTATTTTTTTCTCTTGAAACACATCTTGTGGTGTTTAGGGCTTACTTCTGGCTCTCTCACAGGGATCATGAATGGTTGAGTTCAGGAGATGCTATAGAGTGCTGGAGATCAATACCTGGTCAGCTGTGTTCAAGACAAGAGCCCTAATCACTATACCGTTGCTCTGGCTTCTATTAAACATTTTTCAGTGGAAGACTACTTGACTTTTCATGTTGACTACAATATATCTTTCCATATTAAAAATGATTTATCATTTGGTTGTCCTGTTAACTCACACCACATTTCTACCTACCATATGAATATTTTAAACCTATTATTTGGAACTTAATCATCATTTGAAATGACTCAGTATGTGAATGATCAAATCTAAATTATAAATCACGTTCTCAAAATAAAATTTTTATTATACTTTACACAGATTTTTTTATAATCTGAAACTGAAGAATTAAGTCAGAAACATTACTTTTATACTTGTGTATAGTGATTTGTATTGTTTTATTTTACTTTTATTAGTAACATAACTCCAAATGTCTTGTAAAGTTCTTTATAAAAGACCGTAATTGTACATATTAATCTCCAAAGTACTTAGGATGATGGTTAGACAGAAAGCAGTTTTAAACCATTGCTGATTTTTCAACCAAGACTGTTAGTTAAAAATTCAACATTATAGCTTCCCTTCACTGCCAAAATACTTAAATCTAGCAGAAGTTATTAAAATGCCTTTCAAATCAATTGAAGATCACCTAAATTCCCTTATAACTGCTTTTTTTGCCATAGACAAAGTTTGGTATTCACGAGTTTATTAAGTTTTCAGTTCACGTACCCTTATTTTATCAGTCCAAACTAGTGTTTAACATCTTTATAATTTTTCCAAGATATATCTATCTATGCATTATAAATTTAAAGCTTTACAGGCAGTCAAGGCATGCACACACAAAAAGAGTTTTAAAGAGTTTTGTGGTGCAAAGCTTTTCCATATAGTTTTCATAATCAACTTTTATTGGATTGTTGGAGGCTGGTTGGCCTACGATCTAGGACATAATGGAATCTGACCTTCTAAACATTAATTAAGAGGCTATTTGCCTCATAGAAATTGACGGTTTCTCATAACCATAAGGAAACCACAGATAAGAAAAACAACTACAGGATGTACCAAGTTAAATTTAAGTAAGCAGAAAGCTATATACTTAATAGGTTACCATTGTATAAGTTTCTGGTTTTGACTTAAGTTCCTTTTCCGTTAAGTTTCGTTTCTCTTGCAAAAACATGTACTAGAAAATTACCCCACTCCCCCTCCCTCCTTTTGGGCTTGCGGAATTTTGCTATATAAGCCTTCAACCTGCTTCTAATAAAGGCTCTTGATCAGACTGCAGACTTGAGTCCTTTCTCTTTCTTTCAGGTTAGATCCTCTTTGTGACCCACCAATAACTGGCGACCCCCTAACTCTGCAGGCAGGAACGGGTGGTCGCTAACTTTTACAATATCAAGCAAACATTACTAAGTATACTAACAATACTTTAAATGTTAACCTTGATTTCTATTAATTTTTATTTCTCCATGCCTTTATATTTTACTCTGCCATATTACTTTTGCCCATTGTAATAGTTTGATTAAAATTTCTCCCATGATGCTCACAATGTAAAGTTTCTTAAGACATTGATTTTGGGTAGGTGGTATGGGTCGGTGATCAGTGTTTACTCTGGCTTTGTACTCAAGGGATCACTTCTGGGAACAATATTGGGGTGGGTGGTGCTGGGGATAGAATCCACATCAGCCACAAACAATCAAGTGCATTACCTGCTATACTATTTCTCCAGCCCCAGGTATAGATGCAATTTTGTATTCTAAGGGTGTAATAAACTGAGATTGAAAGCATGCTGATTAGGGTGAGCCATAAGTCCAATCATGTGTATTTGTAAGAGACCAGAAAACAGGAAAATTAAAGGAAGAATTGGCAGTGAATATTAGAGGAAGAATTGGCAGAGAATGCTCAGGAATCACCAAAACTTAGGGAGAGTCATACCTTGAGAGTCTCTCAGTATCATCACAAAGAATATAAACACCATCAGCTTGAATTCAGTTTTTCTTTTTCTCTCTAGAATGTTAAGATGGCACCTAGTCTGTGGTGGGTACATTGTTAAGGCAGTACTATAAATCTAATACAACTAGCCATTCACTTTTCCAAGAGCTGCTTTGAAAATATCCCATGTCTTTTTATCTCTTTGCTCATAGGTGCAAATTCATTCAGGCAGTATGTTGCACCATCTTTTATCCACAAAATATTCACCATCCTTTACTGTAACCAATTCCGCCTCTATCCTATTTTCCTCTGTAGATATGAAAGCAAATTGGAGAGGAAGACTAAAAGCGTTGATTTCCAATATTTAGTGATACATGGCATATTGTCATAATTCAATTGCTAATTTTCAAGTTCAATGTTTAAAAAAATGACATAAACCATTCATTTGGCATATTTTTATATTGTATACATTGCATGCCATTATTACCCTTACACAAATGTTCAGTATAGGAAACAATAACCAAGGATATTTTACTTAATTTCAAATGTTTTAAAAAGTTTAAATTTGGAGAGTAGCTTTACAGAAGTACTTATTTTTTTTTTTTTACAAACTGATATTAACTTTTTGTCTAGTTTACTTACTTACATGAAGGTACAGAATAGCTATAATTAGACAGATCTTAATATTAAATAATAGCACAATAGTTTTATTAAAATGTAATTATTCAAAAAGAAAACAAAATTTGTATTCAGAAGTGAATTCAAAACTTATGAGATACTATTATTTTTAATAATTTATGATTTAATGATAAAAATAGCATCCTCATTAATATTTAAGGTTTTGTTGTCTAAAGAAACTTTTTGAGTTACTAAGTAATTCCCATATTTAAGAATATAAGATAGTTGCATAATGAGAAAAAAGATGACAGCTGAAAATATGCTGGAATATTTCACTGAATGGTTTTTTAGATTACATAAAAAATCTTTATTAGATTTCTTGAAGAATAAGACACCTTGAAATACAAATGCTATTTATGAGAGAAAAACACTTCAGTTTTTCTCCTGTTACCTGAAAGATTAACTGAGGGTCTAAAATAAGAAGTAGGTACACAAAATATACCAATGATTCATTATAAACTGAAAATATAGGGTTATTATAAAATTCTATGATTCTGCAATACTAAGGTGAACACTCCCATAGGTTATAATCTATTTGATTAGGTACAACATGTTACTATTAATGTTAGTATTTACTTGAACTTTGGGAAAGATATAGTTATATATACTATTGTCACCTAAAATTTATTAACTGAAATCCAAATTTATAAAAAAAAAACAGGAGGAAATGAATGCATAGATATAATCTCTGTTGAGTCATAGTATAAAGATTCTAGTTTTATGAACACACCGTAATGTGAATTGTTATCTGATAGTATGATCTTATTTAAAAAAATTTGTCATAGGCCAGTTCTAGTGCTAGAAAGTCTTCAGCAAAACATTTAGAAGAAATTATTAACACTTAAGCCTGAGACTATTTAAATACAGTGTCCAAGGCAATTTCCAATTACCAAAATTCATTATGCAATCCAAGGTTTGTGTAAATTAATATTTAGGGTATTATGTTTGTGGCCAAAGCTAACTAAAATATACTAAATCTGAGTTCTAAAAATATATCATCAGTTAATATTTTGTAATCATAATATAAGCTCAACTACAAAAGCCAAGAAAATACTTTAGTAATGTTTCTCATTATGAAAACTCTTGCCTCTTTTTGCAATAATTCAGTGGCTAAAGCATTAATCTCTAGTTTTACATTTGTGATTAATATACAACCATCATTTTAAATAAAATTTCATGAAATGGGCTGTGAAAATTCAAAGGTTCACATTAATACATACAAATAACAATACACGAATAAAATAAGATCATCAAATAGAAGACATAAATACTTGCTGAATGAATTAGGAAAAACAATTTAGCCTCTGTTTCTTTACCAAACATAAGGGTGTTTTTTAATAGTAATTAAAAAATGAACATATGGGAATATATTCAAGTTGGAGGCCGAGGAGATATACCTCACTGTACTCTGATGTACTCCTATTTCTTCCCTCAAGAATCATTCCTGATAGTACTGGGGATCACTTGGGGTGCTGGGCATCCATCCTGGATCAGTAGTATGCAAGGCAAAAGCCTTAATTACTGTACTACTTCTCTGACCCCAATTTCTAAATGAATTGAGGCAATTAATTATGTAAGCAAAATGCGATCATCATAGAGTTAAGAAGAAACAGAATTTCCACTCATTTTACTGGCATCCCTGCTTATATTAATTCTGCTCATGGGTTTTATTTTGGAGTAGGGATGCAACATTTGGCATAGGGTGACTATATAAGTGTCCCACATAGTACAAAGCATTTTCCTTCACAGAACCTTAGTTATTAAATATTAGTCACTGAAAAGACAAAAAGAATTCCTAGTGTTCCAAAATGAGTTTCTGTGTAAAAAAGGTGAAGTAGCGCATGTGATGGAAACTGGTGTTAAAATTAATTTTATTAGCTGACATAAATGGAATGAAAACTAAGAACCGAGAAAGATATGTATCTTTGCAATTATTATTTTGTTCTTTATTATAAGATTTTATTTTATTATTATTTTATCATCTACTTTTTTTTTGCTTTTGGGGCCACACCCAGTGGTGCTCAGGGGTTACTGCTGGCTATGCACTCAGAAATCGTTCCTGGTCTGGGGACCTTATGGGGTACTGGGGGATTAAAACATAGATTAGCACATGCAAGGCAAATGTGCTACTGCTTGTGCCACCTCTCAGATCCATATCATTTATTTTATGATAAAGTTTCATGTATACAACAATTCAACTCTCTATATCTTGTCTCTACTGCTGTCTCAGGGTTCAAAGTTGTTCACCCAGTGCTCACCATCCTTAAGAAGCAGTTCTTAGTCTCTGCGGCCTCTGGCCTCTTTTGTTCCTGTACCAGGTTTCTTTCTATTTGGCATCTGAAAGAGATTATTTTCTATGTGCCCCCTCCCACTTTACCATTTTCCAACATTGCCTCTTCCTCCTGGATGAACTCGTGTCCACATAATAGCCATTGCTCTCTTGCTATTCTATTCCCCAGTCTCTTTAAGTGGCATGTTTCCTAGTTAACAGTAGTTCTTGTTTTTTTTGTTTGTTTGTTTGTTTGTTTCGAATTGTCTTTGGATATTTTTTTATTCTACCATGTGCTTTTTAATATCACACACATGAAAGAAATCATTCTTTCTGGCTCTCTCCATCTAACTTCACTCAACATGTTACTTGCCAGGTACCTCTACATATACAGCAGTAAATTGCATGGCTTATTTTAATATGATGAGAATATCCCTTTGTGTATATGTACCACAGTTTCTTTATCCTGTTATCTCTTCTTGGACACATGTTGTTTCTGAATTTTGGCTACTGTGGTTAGTGCTTCAAAGAACGTAAGAGTTCAGATATCTTTCCTCCACTTTGTTTTTGGGCCCCATGTGTATATTCCAAGAAGGTGTGTTACTGAGTTGAGCAGAAGCTCACTTGGCCATCTCCTTCTGACCAATTTCATGCATCATGATATCCTCTAGTTTCATCCCCATAGCAGCAAACTGCATGAGTTAATCTTTTACTTAGAACAGAGTATTATTCTATTGCATGTTTAATCATAATATACAAGCAATTCTTTTAAAATGTCAGTTTATTCTGTTCCTCTGCTTGTTAATCACCACAGATTTCTATTTTAGGTTAAAAATCCTAAGCTTGTGCCCAATGCTTACATGGTTCTAACAAGTTATTAGCACCAAACTCCTGGAACCATGTTTCACTCAAAATTCACTGACCCCTCTCAGGATGACCATAATTGCCCTTCTGTAATTCCTAAAAATAAAAAAAAATGTTAAAAAGTATTTTCACCCTGGGGTGCAACTGCTGTTTCTTCTTCCAAGTGCTGAAAGGAAATAAATATTCTCTTGCTTCTTCATATCTCACTCCTCTGGAGCCCTTTTCAAATAATCCTACCTAGAATACTACGAAAAAGCCTTCCCCAACCTCTTTATTTCTGGTTAAATTTTCTCTAAATAGTTACAACCTGTCAGATATGCTTTTCGTTTTCTCCAATTAAGATACAAGTTTAGAGTTTTGTTTGCTAATTTACTATAATCTGGCTAAGTACACATAACTCGTTACTTACAGTAATTTTTGCACACAGTAGTCACTATTTAAATTTCTGTTGAGAATATAAGTAGAAATGAATTCAAGTCTACTCAAAATTGTTATTTTTAGTAGTTCTAACAAATGTAAAGTATATCTAATTGAAAACAAGACTAAAAGTTGAAATTCTATAGTTCAAACTAGAGTATACTAAATTTAAGGAAAATATTTTTTATTGGTTAAAATGAATGTTTATTGATTATTTATTATAAACTTGAATTTGGTAATATACATTTCCTTAAATTCTCTCAAGTAATTATTATAACTATTTTTAAATATTAAAGAGGTAATTTTGATTTCAAGCTGAAAACATTTAAGGGGTACAGCGATTCATTGGTTTAAACTTCATTACCATAGTGTGCCCACCACTTGAGTACCAATATTCCTCACTACTTTCCATTTTTCCCTTGACCACCCAAAACTTTCCTCCAGGAATTTCCTTTCTGATAACCTCAGTGAACAACTATTCTTAAGGTAAGGGAATATAAAACACCACATAATTCTGCAAATGGCACAAGTTGACAGTACATTGACAAAGCATATTAAAGAAAAATAAAACATTTTAAATGTAGTGCAATCCTGGGTCTGCAAGCAATGTTGTTTATCACTGGAGAACTTACATAATAAGGAGACCCATCTCAGACCTTCTGATTCAGAGCAAGCATTTCATCACATATCAGCTAAGTTATGTTTACATTACATTCCTTTTTTTTTTCCTTTTTTTTTTCATTTAAGGAAAAAAAAAACAACTTGATTACAGACATGATTGTGTTTGGGTTCAGTCATGTAAAGAACACCACCCATCACCCATGCAACATTCTCATCACCAATTCCTAAATCACCTCCATAAAAGATATTAATAGTGTAGGGTATAGGAAATAGTGTTTTCTTTATCTTTATTTCCACAATATAATAGGCTTAAATAACATACCTCTGTAAAGATTATTGGTCTACTAGTATCTGCTGAGCTATCTTCCACAAAGATCTTAGATTCAAATAATTTAGAAAGATGCTTCCATCCCTAACAATAGCAAGTCATGTAACTAAAATGAGGTTTGGGGAATCAACTTGCAAGATTCTCAGTGGCTCATCTCTTTACTATGGGCTAAATTGCACAGCACTAACAAGCTTGCTCCATGGCTGTGCTTCCTTTTCGCAGCTGTCTTCAATTGCAAAAAGGACTAGTAGAGTCAAATGTGTTTTCTCTCTCTGCCTAACAGTTAATTATAAAGGAGAGAGGTTTATTTAATTAAAGAAGAAATCTAAAAGCTGTCCGTTTATTTGGACTCATGCTGACAATATTTTCTAATCTTTGTTGAACTCATTAACTCTCTGGTGATTGCTACAGAAATACAAATAGAGTTCATCTTTTAACCTACAAAAGTGTGGATCTTACTTTACAGAATCATTACAAGTACTTTCACAGAATGGTAACTTTTAGTTGGTAAATATATGAAACAAGAGCAGAACTCTTCTAAGTTAGTAAAGAGGAAATAATAGTCTTTCTTACTGTTATGCACACAGACTGGTAGTTTTTAGTTCACTTCTCTGGAACTGTGATATATTGTATTCAATTATACCTGGTAATACTAAAAATCAAATGAAGTTTTAATTTAACAGTCTGACAAAACCTATTAGGAAAGTTAAGAGACATTTCATTGTGTTTTTATTATTTTTAAGGTACTATAACCTTTGTTTCGGAAATGTTTCTTTTCTCTGTTGAAAATACCTTTAGAGAACAGTGCTCAAACTCAGAAATAATAGTTCATCTGAATGCAGCAAGAAATAATATAGAGATGAACTGACTAACAAGACAAGGACAGATACCAGAATGAAAAGACTTAGAAATCTGCTTCAGGGCCGGGCGGTTGTCTGCGCTAGCCTAGGACGGACCGCGGTTCGATCCCCCGGTTTCCCATATGGTCCCCCAAGCCAGGAGCGACTTCTGAGCGCAAAGCCAGGAGTAACCCCTGAGCGTCACTGGGTGTGGCCCAAAAACCAAAAAAAGAAATCTGCTTCAAGAGCTAAAGGAACTCCAAAAAGTTTGCTTATCAAAGAATCCAGAAAGAAATCCTCTCATATTTCAGCTGACGAATGAAATTTAGAAAGCACATATTCTGTAAAATTCTAAGGGATGAAGAGTATTAGAAATGTGCACTACATAAGTGAAGTTTATAGTTCAATATAAGAAACACGTGCTAATAAAGCTTAAATCATCTGTCACAGGAGAAAGCAATCTGCTTATGATCGTAAATACTTAAGAATTCACCAACTATTGATATGGATGTTATTTAAATAATAGAGGATTATGATTTTAATAATTTCAACCGTCCTTCCATCTTTTAAGTTAAAAAAACTACAGAAATTATCTACAACTAAGCCCTCAAATTACATATTACCTATTACCTCAAATTACCTATGCTACACAGACCCTTACTGATTTCTTATATAATAGCTCTTAATGTTCTCACCGCATTGCTATTACCTTGGTTGGAGTCTTAAAATTTTAGAATTCATTAACAATTTCTTAACTTGGCTCTGAAACTGAGAACATCTTTGTCAACATGACTTAGTATTTTTTTTTTTTTTGCCTTTTTTTTCCCCAAGGATTGCTTTGCCTGGCAAAGATAAGACTGCAAAACAACAAAAAAAGAATTGCTTCACTGTTTGCTCCAGGAAATCCTTACAGATCAATTCATCAGAGACAAGAGTCTGCACACCTGCACTATTTTAAGATTCTGGCTTTAGAGAGTCCAGCAAATTTATTGTTATAAAAATATGCCTGACTTACATCAGCTGTCTGACTTGAAAATGTTATCTTGAACCATTTGAGTCTACATGCATATGTCCTTAAAAAATTCTACTTTAAAACTTATGCAAAACCTATCTTACTGCTACATTGTAATGATTTCCCTGACTATTCGGTTGTTTGATGGCACTGTATGGAGTTCAATATCACCATGAACAATTTCTACAGTGAGAAGCAGTCATCCTCTTGACACTTTAAACATCTCCCTAATCTCTCTACAAAATTAAGTCCTTCCTTAAGCTGTACCATTCATATATTCTTGTGACTTCAAGTTTTTAGTTAAAGATATGTACTTTTTTATTTTTATTTTTATTTTTTATTTTTTTATTTTTAAATATGAGAACAAAGATGCAAAGAAAGAGGACAAAGTAAAGTTACAGTGGAAGGACAATCACCCATAAACAGAATTCACATAAGACCCCTTGCTGATATCTTAACATTGAGCTTTCAGCCAAAGAATATTAAGAAAAATAAAACAGAACCCATGTACAATTACTTTGTCCCTCAAGACCCCAGATTATAATACATATTTCTTAGCAGCACATCAAGCATTCTAAAACCATAAAATTTATGTAACTCCTTAAACATTGAAGGCATAGTACTTTTTTTTTTACATTTCCATGCTTATGCATATTAGTTTAAGTTAGCTTCAAAAGTGGGTGCTTCTTTTTTAAGGATGAGTCAAAAGAGCACAGTAAAAATGGCGCTGGAGTGGCAATAATTGTTTGCATCGGCCCACCAAAATATGGGGATCATGGAAGGGGAAATCCTTGGCCTAAATACAAGGGGACCAAACCCCTGATGTTTCCTGGCATAAGACCAGCTCTAGGCTCCAGGCACACTAGATTGCCCAATCCCAGTCGTTTTCTGTAGTGCCAACAAACTTTTATTTTCCACGATGTCTCTGTTGGTGGTATCATGTTTCTGTATTAAAGATCCTAGGATCTGAATATCCAATATTGCAGTTAGGATGGTGCAGAGTGTCCTCTCGTTTCATCTTACAATTAAAGGGCAATGCAGAAAGCCCTGTCCAGTATGCAGGTCGTTGATGTTCTTATGTCTTCTCAGTGTTAAGGGAAGTCTCTTGTGAGTAGATCAATGTCAGAGCAGCTGTAGGGTCTTTCCTGGTAGAGGATTGCTTCCAGGTGTTGTTGTGAAAAATCTTGGGTCTTTCCTTGATAGCTTTCCTAATTCAGGGGTGAATGGAGAATGGAGAGGCCTGTGCAGGTCAATATGCCAATGTTCAGGGTGTAAGGTCCCATTGCAGTACAAGACTGTCTATTAGATAAGAATTTATTTGAGTGTAGGTATTTCCCATTTTAATGTGCCTATGCAAACAAGGAACAATGCCACATGGTTTTATAGGCCATTATGGGGGATGCAGGAACATGTATAAAACTCCCCATGCCATGCTTAAACATAGGAATGAAACTGTAAACTGAGAGACTCTTCCACCGAATATTTCTTATTGAAAAGATCACAAAGAGAAGAAAAGATAAAAAGTGGGGAAAATCTTCACTGTTTACGAGAATATTTAGTAAAATTTAGCTGTCAAAGAAAATAGATATAAAATATTCAAAGCCATACGTGTACATTTATGTCTTTTGATATAGTTGGGGTTTGTTACATCCAGTGAAACACGGTGTGTGATTAGGAATGTGGAGAACAGTAGTTGTAAAGGGTAAATGGGGGGTACTGAAAGATGGGGTGATAGAGTTGAAAATTGAAATCAGCTTTACAGGGGTGTGCGAAAGGGCAGAATACCAGATGGACATTCTACATACACAAAACATAACTTAAGGATGGGATGTATTATTAACATAGGCGGTGCGCGGGAGTTTTGAGTAAGTAGACTAGTAAGATAATGTCAGAGACTACCTTAGAAAAAATGAGCAGCTAACAACACCCCCAAATTTGGACTCATCTGGAGGCCGGGGGGCAGGAGAGGGTGCAGCTGGGGGCCTACCAAGGTTCCCAGCCTGCCCAAGCAAGGGAGAAAGCCTTCGACATTGGGGTCACCCCAGGCCCCATGCCGGGGAGATCCAGGCTAAGGATCCAACCACGATTCCGTGGAGAATCAGCAGCCAGGATCTACCCACCCTCCTTCCTAGCCCTCACACCCTGCACAGGGGCAAGGACGGGGAAAACTTGGGATTCCTCTCCCAGAGGGGCCACCCGACACCCACCTTTTCTGGTCACATGGGTCGCCACCCCAGGAGGCCCTGGAGACCGGGGGGCAGGAGAGGGTGCAGCTGGGGGCCTACCAAGGTTCCCAGCCTGCCCAAGCAAGGGAGAAAGCCTTCGACATTGGGGCCACCCCAGGCCCCATGCCGGGGAGATCCAGGCTCAGGATCCAACCACGATTACGTGGAGAATCGAAGATATGTACTTAAAGGACATTCACAAATTACCTTTCTGTTAAATTACATTTACAAATTACAATCGTAAAAACATGTTAAGTAAAAAAAAATACACCAGACACATACTATGTCACTATTTTTTTTTTTCAAAATACAAACTTCTGGTGAGAGCAATCACAACGGTTCTTACTATGAGAGAAAGGTGGGAAAATGGAAGAAAGAGGACCTGAAAAGGAACCCTGTGAGAAGTCACATATGATCTGCATAGTAGCTATTAACCATCATCAGAGCATACTGATTTGTATGTTTCAGATATATATTATTTTACATTTTAAAAACAAACACTTTTAAAGTTTATTTAAAACACTTGGATCAATAAAAGAGTAGATGGAATAATTTTTCTTCATGATCAATTGGTTAAAATGCTGCCTCAAACCCAAGTAAAACAAACAAAATGCTGACAGAAGCAAACATCTGGCTACATTTATCAGGAACCTGGAAAAAGTGGGTTCTTGGGTTTCCTTGACCCTTTCTTTACACTAAAGAAACTGGCAACTAATAAACTTTAATGAGGACAAATAGAACTAAAAACAATTCTAATAAAACCTATTCTTTTCACTGAAGAATCAATAAAGGGGAAGTTTAATTATATAAATGTGTACAAAATCATTTCTTAGGACATTTTTGTTGTACTAACATCATTAAAAACGAGTGACAAGGACTTTAAGGCTTTAATAATCTAGACCCACCTTAACTTTCAAGACTTATTTCTGAGTACTCATAGACAGATGTTAGTTGTATCAATTAGTTCTCTATTTTCTGAAATAGAAATTTTTTCCTCTTCTATATTTTGAATGCTTTTTATTTGTTCTTTAAGTAAACCATTTATCATATATCTAAGGAGAGAAATTTAATTATATTATTTTTATTCGACCCACATAGTGATTTACTTTTATTTTTATAGTACTTCCCAGGCTGAATTAGTGAGTATATGTATATGTACATACAATTCTGAGTAAATAATCTTAACTGAATGCAACATTTAAATATTGATTACTGTGACTCCTGAGAACAACAATGCAACAAAGCAAACTTATTTAAGTTTGAAATAAATGTTTCTAGTGGTAAGATCTAATATAATTCACTTACCCTTAGAGTCACTGTTTCCTGGACTAGATAATTTAGATTTTCATGGTATTTAGATTAAAAAATGTTTGTTATTAAGAATTCACTGCTGTCATGGCAATTTTGTTCTTTCTTGAACTAAGGAATACACAAAGAATGAAGTACTCAACATCAACAACAAAATTTAATTCTACTGAATGGATAACTTAGAAAAAGACATACTTTTAAGCCAAATCTGAACTTGCTAATAAGTTAGAAAAATATTGAAAATTAGTTTTTGTTTTGTGTATAATTCTTATTTCTAATTATGTTTAACACATTAGTAGTTGCAGTGCAATTTCTGTGAAGTCACAACTATGTGTGAGCTAATTGTGGTACTTGCCAGCATCAATGTGTTATCATTTTGATAGTCAAAATAATCTACTTTAGGTTTTTATTTCACTTTTAAGTATGGAACAGTGATTTGACATTGCCAGAGCCTTTGTTGTAACATACAGAATCTCATTCATAAATTGCACTAACAATATATAAGATCATTCTTTTTATCTAATACCTTGGATTTCCAAATTCTCATGAGGGAAAAGTTATGTACAATAATTATCTAAAGTTCATAAAATAAGTTCAAATTGTTTCTTTCTGCATTTCAGCTTCCTTCTAGAACAAATAGAATATTCTCCACACTTGATTCTGTTACAGTATTACTACCATCCTTCACCAGAGGTAAACTTAAGGTATTCAGATTCCACATGTGATTTCATAGACTTACATACTGCAAAACTGTAGCAGTAATATTTTCCTGTCAGATAATTACCATTTTTGGGGGGTCAAACATTTAAAATTTTCTCTTCAGCAACATTCAAAAGATATTAGATGTCTACTGGACGTTTGGGCTCTCTTTTTAAGTGTTAGCTAGCTAGAATAATGTTGCAATTAATATGTGGGCACAGGTATCCTTTCCAAATCGTATTTTCATTCTCCTTCAATTTATGTTCAGAAATAGAATTTCTGGATCATATAGTAATCGTGCTTTAATTTTCTGAGGAACTCCCATACAGTTTTTCATAGTGGCTTTGGCAATTTATATTTCCACCAGCAGCATGAAAGAGTACTTTTGCCAAAACATTCTTGCCAACATGTTCTTTTGTTTTTGATGACAGCTATTTTAACAGTATGAGGTGCTCAATTCAGATTTTACTAGCTCTGCATGATGATTAGTGATGCTGGATAATGAGCATCTTTTTATATAGCTCTTGGCCATTTGGATGTCTTTTCAATTCCTTTGCTTTTTCTTCATTATCAAATATTGCTTTTATTTTGGTTGTGTATGCTCTTTACATATTTGCAATATAAAGTCCTTATGAAACATAATTTGAAATCATTTTCTCTCATTCTATTTCCCTTTCATCCTATTTTGTTTTGCCTTGATGTAGTCCCACGTTACTTCTAGTTGCTTTGGTTTCTTGTTCTTTTGGTGTCAGATTCAGAAAATTTGCCAAGACTAATGTCAAAAGAGATTCTCTTTTCTAGACATTATAATTTCAATATTAGGTTTCTTTTAACTCTCTATTTTGTAATCTCCAACTTCCTTCTTTTAGTGAAGGAGAGTGAAGGTGAGAGAAGGAAGGTGGAGCCAAACCCAACAGTGTCCAAGGATTATTCCTTGAGCAGCTCTACTCTCCAGATCACCCAACGCAGTGCTTAGAGGACAACTTGGGAACCAGGAATTGAACCCCAGTTGGGCATATTCAAAAGAACTGCCCGATTCACTGTATTCTATAGCCCAACCTCAAATCCCTTCATTGTTGTTGATCCTGTTATGATAATTGGGGGGCAGTTACACTCATACATATGTCTAACAGTAATACAGAGAGACATCACACATCAGGGTGAAGTACACACTCAACAACTGTGCCACTGAGGTTTTACTTCATTAATTATGATACTGTGCACTTGTGCTCAGCAAGAGATGCAGGCTTTATCTCAGGTCCAACAGTTCTGATTTTATTACTCTGTGAAGAAGTTGCTCTACCTGATTGTGGGGCTCACACAACATTTTCCCTGTTGTGGCATTTATTACTTAGAGTCACACAATGATGTGAGTCATATAAGTTATGTTGGGTAATACCTGTAGAGGTTACTGCCAACAATCATCAGCAGTGCTGGTGATTTGCAGAGCTGCTAGGCTTAACTAGCAGAGATGCTAAGATGAGCTCAGTAAATATGGTAGTACTGAAGACTTAAATTCTCAACTTACAGCCACAAAACAGAAATTCAAAATCAGGAATTCTAAAATTTTTCCACTTGTGACCTTTCTTGTCTAATTTGTTTTTTTACAGGACCCAGAATATAAGCATATGAAATAGGCAGGTAATTTATCAAACATTTACTGGTAACAAATCATACATTTACTTTGTTTTATTTTATCTTTGGGAAGCCATCCGTGGACTTACCCTTGGCTAAGTGCTCAGGGGTCATTTTTGGCAAAGCTCAGTGGGTCAGGTCAGTGATATGCAACAGTATAGTTGTAAAACAAAATTTTCATGGGGTGGCAAACAACCAACTCATAGTTTAAGGAACTAAAATGGAGAGATAAAACAGGGTTTAGGGTGCTAAACTTGCACATAAGTAGCAACAGTACATAAGTCCCACATATCCCTATCTATATATTCCTACTTACCACTGCCAGGAGTGACTCCTGAGCACAGAGCCAGGAGTAAGTCCTGAACAGTATAGAGTTTGGCTCAAACACTGCTTCCCTCCCCACCAAATAAAGTAGGTTCTGAGTAATTGAACTATTATTGTGGGGCCTCAAGTTCTGTGTTTAACAATGCTGACTTGATGTTTTTAAATTTGATATTTAAAAATATAAAGGTCTATTTTATCTTTCTACATGTCACCCAACTTTCCCTAAACAAATTATTATTTAAAATATAATCATTTCATAATACTGATTCTTTGGAGAGACTATGCTTGGGAAGATGGATTTATTTGGGGGATCTTGATTTGACATTAGGCAATATCTATTTTTATGCTGGTATCATAGATTTTACATTACAGCTTTACATTGTAATTTGAAATATATAAATAAGATAGCTACAGCTTTGCTCTTTATCAGACTGTTTAGACTATTTAGGTGTTCAGTGGTTCTATAAAATTTTTAGAAATAGGGGATGGAGCAATAGTACAACGGGCAAGACTCTTGTCCTGAATGCACTCAGCCAACCCAAGTGCAATTCCTGGCATCCCAGAGGGTCCCCCCAAGCACCACTAGGAGAAATTTCTCAGTGCAGAGCCAGGAGCACCACTAGATGTGTCCCCTCTCTCCCCAAAAAGTTTTAGAAATATTTTCCTATTGCCTTGGAAAAAATCATTAGAATTTTGATACAAAACTATAAATGGCTTTTGATGTAAAAAGGCTTTAACAGTAATACTGTTGGTCTATGAGCAAGAGATATCTTCATACTTGTATCTTCTTCAATATTACCCATCAAATTCTTGAATACTGTTCAGTATATAGATAAAAATTTCTTGGTTAAAATCATTCCTAAATGTTGGGGTCAGAGCGATAGCACAGCAGGTTCAATCCCCAGCATCCTATTTAATTCCTTGAGCACTGCCTGGTTTGAATCCTAAGTACTGCTGAGTATGGAATCCAAAAAAACCAAAATACAACAACAAAAATATTCCTAAATGTTTTGTAATATGACTGAAATTATGCCAGTTCTTTGTAGTATTTTAGATATTTTCTTGGTGTATAAATCAACATGCTGTTGATTTCTGCATGTTGGTTTGTATCCTACAAATAATAACTATTGAATTCAATGATGAGTTCTGATAAATGTGTTGGAGCTTTTAGATTATGAAAGTATTTGTTTTTGGGTTTTTTTTTTTGGGGGGCCACACCTGATGGTGCTCAGGGGTTACTCCTGGCTGTCTGCTCAGAAATAGCTCCTGGCAGGTACGGGGGACCATATGGGACTCGGGGATTTGAACCAACCACCTTTGGTCCTGGATCGGCTCCTTGCAAGGCAAACGCTGCTGTGCTATCTCTCCGGGCCCTATGAAAGGTATTTATATGTAGAAAATGCTTTTACTTATTCCTTTTCTGGATTTCTGTTATTGGTTCATATTATCTGATTGCTCTGGCTAGAAACTGTAGTATTGTGTGTCATATGATTGGGGAAAATGGCACTCTGAATCCTGGAATTAGGTCAGTGTTTCACCAATGAGTATAATGTTGCCAATTCAAGATAAACCCTTCTTGATTGGGGTGTCAGAAACTTATAAATGCTGCTAAATGTTGCTTGTTAGTAATTTGTAGAAAATTTCTACACTTGTATTTATCAATGATAAATGGAATTTTATTCCCATATTTTATTTTCTTCTTGTGTCCTTCTCTGGCTTTGGAATCAATGCAATATTGACTTCATCAAATGATTTAAAAGTAAGTTTAGGAGTTTTCATTCCTTTTCATTTTTTAGAAGAGTCTGAGAATGACTGTCATTATTTACATGATTTCTCAGTTATTAATGTCTGGTAGAATTCATCACTGAAACCACACGTGTTTTTTTTTTTTTGTTCCGAATTTTGTAATGAATAATTCAATGCCCTATCTTGTTATTAAGCTATTGAAACTTTTTATAGGGTTACTCCTAGCAGAGTATACCTGGGAGAGGAATAGTGGTACTCTGGGACCACAGGAGCCAAAAATAAGGAAAAAACAAAACCAAAAATGTAACAAATAAAGCCATGCCAGTTTCATCTCAGTCTGTGGTTTTGAATAAAGGACATGATGTGAAGTCCCTCAGATTTAAGGTGCATTTTATTAGCATTTACAATGCATAATGAATGGGCCTGACTCATCATAAACTTATGTTATCTTACTTCTGTGCTGTATCTATTTCAATTTTATTTTTGGTCACACCCAGAAAAGTTTAGGAATTATTTTTGACTCTGTTTCAGAAATGAGCCCCTGCTGTTTTCAGGACAATATACACAGTCTGATTTAGTTATGATTTGATATTAAGTAGTGAATTGTATCTCAGAGATGACCTGTAGTTAAATTATTTCTAGTTATATTTCAAGAAACATAGTAGCATGAAATTGTAAGAAAAATCTATATATTTCAAAATTTAATATATTAAACAATAAATAATCTAGATAAAATATAAGCAACATAACTAATCTTTAAGGTATATTATAATAAAAGTGATAAAAATCACATTTTCATATAAAATCAATGGAATGGGACAGAATAAAAATTTAAATATCAAAATAATGAAACCTAACAATAAACAGTTTTGATTCTACAGAGATATTCCAACAATAATTAGGGAATTTCATCTTTATGAGGCTTGAAACATTTTTATGAACCGAAGGTGCAGGACTACTTAAAAATAAAAAAGTACAGTACCTGCGAACTTATATATTTCAGTAATTCTTTTTTTAAAAACGTGCCCCTTTTAGACATATTATAGTATATGCAACTATAGCTGTTAGTTTACATATTCAATAAAATTAAACATAATTAATAGTGCCTCAATTATAAAACACAATTGCATTACATAATGGCACATTGGGAAAGCATTACCGAGGATGCATAGTTTGCATTTTAACCTGAGCTGTAACTTAAATATTTAGTGAGTTTATGCACTTCAAATCAGATTTCAGATAGAAGTGCTTATTTCATAAAATTACTTTATTATTAAAAAAGGTTTGCATCTTTATTGAAACTATAATTTTACTAACTTCCAAAACTTCTGACATACTTTTACACGATTTGATAAAGAACACAATTGTAGAACATAGGAAAAAAAATGTTCCTTTTTACAGTAATTGCTTCTTTGGGAATGAATTAAAGTATTTTTGCATTATTAGCACAGCAGTTCCTTAGTAAACTTGTACACAACTCATTTTAAGAAAGACTTTTTTGAACATTATAAATTTTAACGTTCTTTTCAAAGTTATACGCAGGAAGGCAAGCTATATTCAAAAACTGAACTAAAACATGTCATGGAATATATTAAATTTTAAGTTGAGTAGGGGTTGGTCCAAATCAGTATCTTTGAATAAATTCCCAAACTTTCAAATTGATTAAACTTTGGTGCATGTTAGAATAAGATAAATAACTAAAAACACTTCTTAGATATGTGAGATAGCTATAAATAATTTCTAAATTGTATAAAATCAATGACTTCCTTAGTTGACAAGTAGAACAAAAGGAATTTTATATGCTTCTCTAAGATACTCTAAAAATAAGCAAAAGCAGAAAATGTAATTGATAATTTATTGCTCATATGGCAGGAAGAAATAGGAGGGAAGGTAAGAGTGACAGCCCCTTAGACATCAATTGTTATTTTAAAATAACAATCAGTTACTTTAAAAACTACTAATTTTATCCAATGCATGTCTATTATAGCACCTGCTCAGGATTATAAATTATCCAAAATTTTAGAACTCACAATGTACAGAATAATTTGCTCTACAACATATATTAAATCAAATGACACTTTAATTCAGAGAAGTACCTAATATAGTATTTAAGACTTTATGGAGAAAAAAAACATTTATTATTTAGAAATAAGATTTTTTGAGTAACAGTTAAATTTCACACTTAAAAATTTTTAAATTTACATTTTCTTTTTCTTAAGCTAAAATGCTGTTGATAATATGAATATTTTGAACTAATTCTGTGAAAATTCATGGTATTTAAGTTCAATTGTTTTTTAGTAAAACTACATAAATAAAAGTGCTTTAAAATATGAAGTAAACACTTGGTTATTAAAAAGTATAAAGTGTTAATAAGTTGTAAGACAATAACTTTAAAATGTTTTAAACAGTAAAGATCATGAATCATCTTCAATTCATCATCAACTATACTCTATGTGATAAGAATATTAAATATTTCTTTCAATCTACTAATGTTTTTATAAATAAGAAAATGGTAAATAACATGAAAAATTGGAAAGTTATATTTATCTGCAGCTTTCTTTCCATTTTCTACTTAAAACCATATCTTTTGAATTGTCAAGATATTTAAATTTTAGTAATTGCCATATTAAAATACATTTCATTTTAGAATTTTATAATTCTCTCTGTTTTCAATGTTGTGAAAAACGAAGATCAAAGAAACTTTAGTAGGAATTGTGTATTTTCCCAGTTCTTCTTGGCAGTTTTTAAAAGACTCAAAATATAAACTGTCTTTTGGGGAGGTTCACTTATTGGGCTATTGTTATCAATTCGGTATAGGAAGTACATTACAAATAATATGATTCTTTTGAATAGTCAAACCTTCAACAATAATAATTGAAATATAAGAGTAGTAGCATTGATTCTTGAAAGTGACAATCAGTTAAGTAAGACAGTATCAAAATGTACAGTTAAGAACTTGAGAGACAGCACAGTAGATATAACTGTTTTCCTTGCAAGCAGCTGACCAGGTTCAATTCCAGCACCCACATCAAGAACATTTCCTGAGCCCAGCCAGCTATAACAATCCCCCTTGAAAAAAAATGTAAATATATTTTTATTATAACAACTGAGGTAAAAAACGTTCGAATGAAAACCAAGTGGAGAAACCAAATCTCAGCAGCAAGGATACTGGGAAAAATGACAAGGGTATTACAAAAAGAAAACAAACAAAAATCAAAAGGAATAAATATGTAAGGTAAAAGCCAAAACAAAAGACTGAAACAATAAAACAAAATTAGCAATAATATAACATTCATCTCACTAAAGTTAAGCCTAATGCAATTCTAGTTTTGAATAAAATACAATACAAAAATAAGTTTTAATTAATGAAAGACTTTCAGCCACACATTATCTGTATTGCTAGTCTGTGATTTCCATGTTACAGCTGTATCATTGGGGTAAATAACAAAACCTTTTTCTTTAAGGAGTGCACAAGATTGCTTAGTGTATGAAAATAATTTTAAATAAATTAAATAGATTTCGAACTTTACCATACGTTTCCTACATATCTTTATATGTGATATGCAGAATTATAATTACTATTATATTTCTGATTTTTGTTTGCTATTTTATTTATATGTTGATATTCTCATTACTGGTAAGTATGAAGACTACAGCAAAGTCAATGAATGTCCTTGTAAATATTTTCATTAACATTTTATCTATTTTAATTATCTTTATTTAAACACCATGATTACAAATATAATTGTAGTTGTATGGTACAGTCATGTAAATAACACCCCCTTCACCAGTGCAGAATTCCCACCACCAATTTCCCAGATCTCCCTCCTCCCCACCCTATACACACCTATACTCGAGACAGGCTTCTTGTTCCCTCATTCATTCACATTGCTATGATAGTATTCAGTGTTATTTCTCTAACTGCATTCATTACTCGAGAGGCAGGTGGAAAGCCTGTTGACCCCTATACAGTAACCTAGACCAGCGCGCCCACGGATGGCCTGGAGTCAGGGGAAAAAGACAAGGACGACTGGTGGCCTGTCAAGCCTCCCAGCACTCCCCAGACCAGGAAGAAGGGCTGCGGTATGGGGCCACCCAAAATCCCATAACAAACCTATAGTTTTCTGTTTATAATTAAATTATGTCCCCCAAGAGCTAGTGTATTTAAATTCCTGAAGCATTGAAAATTTAGAAAATGTGTAAAATCTATTGTAGTCTAAAACATAGAAACTGTGATTCATCAATGACAAATTCTAACATAATTAGCAGCATGTAATTTTGCAAAAAAAAAAAATAAACTGCAAATGCTTGCAAAATATTTCTGGGTTTCATAACTTAAATTCTAAATAAGAGTTATACTTATGGTTTGGGGAGTTAGAGTTTATGAGCTTATTTCATTAAATACTTTTCATTCTCTCTGATTTTCTTAACAGAAACTGTCTTTCTGTCCCATGAAGCTATATCCCTTTAGCTATATGGTAATGACTGCATTTGTGATGACTTTCATGCTGTTAAGTGGACCATTAAGACTTGACTCCTGACATTACATAGCATCCCAATACTGATAAACAAATAAACTTGCAAATCAGCACAGCATCATGCTGTTTTCACTATTAATTTTCTTTATGTTCTCTATTCATTTACATTTAAGTGCAGTAAAACCCACTTTTAAAAAGTTAGATTTTTGTGCACATTTGTGTGTGAGTGCGGGGGGGGGGGGTTCGGCCATGACCTGTGACACTCGGGTTACTCCTGGCTATGTGCTCAGAAATCGCTCCTGGCTTGGGGGACCATATGGGATCCTGGGGATCAAACCGCAGTCTGTCCTAGGGTAGCGTGTGCAAGGCAGACTGACTACCTTAACACTTGCGCCATTGTTCCGGCCCCTTTTTGTGAACCTTTTATATTATTTTATATCAACCCAATACTACACATATCTTTAGTTTTTAAAAATGGATAGTTGTGTATGGTTAAATGAGTTCAGTTAAGTTAGAAACAGAATCTAGACTGTAGCCAAGTTGACTGTGTACCATACTACTGACTGGCTACATACTATGTTATTCTAACCTGTGTAGATGTATATGTAATGTTGATTATAAAGAACAGAGAACAGGGGGCTTGGGAGATAGCATGGAGGTAAGGCGTTTGCCTTTCATGCAAAAGGTCATCGGTTCGAATCCCGGTGCCCCATATGGTCCCCCATGCCTGCCAGGAGCAATTTCTGAGCATGGAGCCAGGAGTAACCCCTGAGCACTGCTGGGTGTGACCCAAAAACCAAAGAACAGAGAACAGGCAAGTACATATGCTTTGCCATAAAATTATCCTTAGTTGATGAGACTGTTATAAGCATGCTCGGGTTCTTTTCCTCAAGCTGTCAAGTAATTAAAATATTTTTATTATTTTATTTTAAAATTATTTTAAATTTTTTATCAGAAATTTAAATGTGGGGGCACATCCCTAGCCTAGGCATTAAATTACAGGTAAGTGTGATCCTAAGCATTACTCAGTTCAATTTTACAAAATAGGCATTATTTGAAACAAAGTCATTCTGTAGTGTTTATGTATTTTGGTTATTTTTTTTTTAGTTTTTTTTTTTTTTTTTTTTGGTTTTTGGGTCACACCCAGCAGTGCTCAGGGGTCACTTCTGGCTCCATGCTCAGAAATTGCTCCTGGCAGGCACGGGAGACCATCTGGGGCACCGGGATTCGAACCGATGACCTTTTGCATGAAAGGCAAACGCCTTACCTCCATGCTATCTCCCGGGCCCTATGGTTATTTTTTGTTTATTTTGTTTGTTTGGTTTTTGGACCACACCCGGAGGCACTCAGGGATTACTCTTGGCTCTGCGCTCAGAAATCACTCCTGGCAGGCTAGGGGACCATATGGGATCGAACACAAGTCCATTCCAAGTCAGCCACACACATGCAAGGCAAATGACTTAACACTGTGCTATCACTTTAGCCTCTTTAAGGTGGATGTTCTTTATATGGCATATGGGTCTCAAACTCAATTTACCCGTGGGTCGTAGGAGACAAAGTTGCAGTGATCCTTGAGTGCAAAGTCAGTAGTAAGCCTTGAACATCGGGTGTGTGTGACCCAAACAACTAAAACAAAACAAAACAAAACAAAACAAAACAAGATTCCTCTAGGGCAGGGCCACAATATGTTGTATGGAGAAATACAATCATGTCTGTAAACAAGGTGCTTAAATAAAGATATTTTAAAAATAAATAAAACTAAAAACAGTTTTCTGGAAGAATTTTCTTGCCCACATAATTTGTTAAAAAAAAATAAATGTTATGCTGAGTGAAATAAGTCAGAGGGAGAGAGACACAGAATAGTCTCACTCATCTGTGAGTTTTAAGGGAAAAAAAAAGTCATTCTTGCAATATTTTTCAGAGACAAAAGAGAGGAGGGCTAGAAGTTCCAGCCCACTACATGAAGCTCACCACAAAAAGTGTTGAGTGCATTAGAGAAATAACATTGAGAACTATCCTAGCAATGTGAATGAATGAGGGAAGCAGAAAGCCTGTCTAGAGCACAGGGTAGAAAGAAGGGAGATTAGGGACATTTGTGATGGGATTATTGCACTGGTGAAGGTGGGTGTTCTTTACATGACTGAAACCCAACCACAATTATGTTTGTAATCAAGGTATGTAAATAAAGATATAAAAAATGCATGTGAAAAATTTTGAAGCTCCAAAAAAGTTTCTTATTTTCACTGATTATATACATTAATATTGGAACAAATGATTCCCTTCTGTAGTGGTTGCTCTTTGCCTTGTAGGATAGAATGCTGGGTTCTTGGCCTATAAAACTGGTTATTATTTATCAGCAGAGAGAAGATGTATTCATAGTTATGACAATCACAACTGTATTCTCAAATACAAGTCCTTCATAAAATAGAACTATTTTTTAGAGGCAATAAATTGGTTCAATGAAACAAAGCCAATGATTTCTACTTTTAAATTTTACAAATGCACTTGGGTCGTTTCCAGATTCTGGCTTGTGAACAGTGCTGCGTTGAACACAGTACTGTAGTACTGATAATTTTCTGTATGAAGGGTTATCTTTTTGATCCCTAGGGTATATTCCTAGGAACAGTATTGCTGAGTCATATGGTAGCCTAATTTCTATTTTTTTGTGGAATGTCCACATTATTTCTATAACTCATAACCAAATAAATGTAACCAATAATATAGATCTATTTTTAAAATATGTATCCAATCAAAAGTGACCAGCCTAGAAAAAAATAGTTTAACATTTTCTAATGCATGTGGCTTTATGTGTTTTTTTTTTAATTTTTTTGTATGGGGGTCACCTGGTAATACTCAGGGGAACATATGGGATGGCAGATATAGAACGCAGATCTGCTATGTGCAAGGCAAATACCTTACTCGCTATATTATTGCTCAGTAATTTTGCTTATAAGGCTAAAATAATCTACACATTAAGTCAAATCATTAAAAATTCCTATACATGGATGTACACGGAATCTATTATGTTGAGTGAAATAAGTCAGAGGGAGAGAGATAGACACAGAATAGTCACACTCATCTATGGGTTTTAAGAAAAATAAAAGACATTTTTGTGATAATACTCAGAGACAAAGAGCGGAGGGTTGGAAGGCCAAGCTCACAACATGGAGCTCACCAAATAAGAGTGGTGAGTGCAGTTAGAGAAATAATGACACTGAGAACTATCATAACAATGTGAATGAATGAGGGAACTGGGAAGCCTGTCTAGAGTATAGGTGGGGGTGAGGTTGGGAAGGGATGAGGAAGATTTGAGACACTGGTGGTGGGAATGTTGCACTGATAAATGGGGGTGTTCTTTACATGACTGAAACCAAACTACAATCATATTTGTAATCAAGGTATTTAAATAAAGATATCAATATAAAAATGTGGTCAATTCCAATAAAAAACATTCCCAAAGAATAAAATTATTTAATACTTAAAAACTGGCATGAAAGTCTTCATAAACATCAGAAGGTTTTTTTGCTTATTTTGGATCCATACTTGGCAATGCTCAGTGGACCATAAGTAGTACTGGAGATTTAATTTGGATCAGTCATCAAGGCAAGTGCCCTGTCCACTGCACTGTATCTCTACTGCCTCACCAATCTATTTTGAAACTACTACTTCAGGGCCAAAAAAGATAGGACAGGACATAAAGTAATTTCTTAGCATGAGACTGACCCTGGTTTGTTCCTTGGCACTGAATATGGTTTCTCCAGCATGGCCAAATATGGCCTCAAGTCCTCTCAAAAAGCAAATAGTAACTTTATTTAAAAAAAAAAAAAAAGGAAGAAAGAATTGTCACCAAAACTTTAAAGAGAAAAAATAACTACTTCATAAAAACAGACTTTGATAGTGTAATCTGAACATTTATGAAAGTTCATTTTAACATAACTTTACAATAATTTCACATGAATTTTTATACAGATTAACCATCTTAGAACTAAAAACATTTATATGTGTAATTTAATAATACTGAACAGAAATCAGAATTTAGTTATTTGGTTTCACCCACAAGTCACTGAAATATAAAGCACAATAAAAATATGCCTTTCTCCATCTGCACAAAGTGAATAATGATTATCAAGAATACCGTAACTAGAAAACTGATGACTGTCACTTTGTGATTTCATTCAATGCTATTATAAGAGGTAAATATTCATTGCATGCATTTTTAAAACCACAAATCCTTCTACTATAATTTGTAGATAAAATATATAGATATAAATATAAAAAAGTATCAAGACAGATAGCATTCATTTCCAAGTTTAATCTTAAAATTTAAATGTATCTATTTTAAAGAAAAACACTATTATCATTCTAATGGAAAAAATCATCCTTTGAAGTAAAAAATTTGTACCAGACCATTCATTTTTAAATTCAAAGTTAATCATTTTGTTCTAGTAGTATGAAAACACATTATTATGAAAATCAATTCATTAAAACAAAAGTAAATTACATTATTCTGTTTTTGTATGTGTCGGCATTATGCATATAATAAAGCAGAAGTTTCCAAAAATATTAACATTCAAATCAAGAGAATGTGTACTAATAAGAAATGTTCTACCTCTTTTCATAGTAATATATAAGTAGGTTAGAGGCTTGTCTATACTGCTTTAGCAGTCAACATTCACAGAAATCTAAAATTGTATTCATATCTTTGTTCAAGAGTAAAATGGTATGGAATTTTCTTTGTCACTTGAAATTCTCCTATTTTGAAAACATTCATGGTTTCTTCAAATTTTTCTTCAATATAAGTTGAATAAAAATATGATAAAATATAAGAGTTAGAGGTATAAAACTCACCTTTTAAATATATTTGCATAAAATTATTTGTAGAATTTTATTAAGAAAGGTGCTATAAAACAAATGGTAATTATGTTTAAATTTATCCATATAAAAGTAAATTTTAAAAATATAATAGGGGCTGGAGTGGTGGCTTTTGCGGTAGGGCATTTTCCTTGCATGCACTGACTAGGACAGACCACAGTTCGATTCCCTGGAGTCCCACATGGTCCCACAAGCCAGGAGCAATTTCTGAGCACATAGCCAGGAGTAACCCCTGTGCGTCACTGTGTGTGGCCCAAAACCCAAATATATATATATATATATATATATATATATATATACATATATATATATATATATATTTTATTATTCATTACTTATATAAAAAGTATATTAGATCATCATTCTTACCTGTACAATAATAAAATTATACAGAGTATGGAGAGGTTATAATGATAATGAAAGAAGCAGAATGTGTCACTTCAAAATATGCTAATTTGGTACCAACAATTATTTGAAGCTGAACATATTGTAAAGAAAAAAATGAACCGTCTTCAACCCTATGCCTAAAAGTAGGACAAAGATGAATGCAGTTGTAGAGAATCATGCAACTGTAGGAAGAACAAAGATTAAACCCTAGAGAGGGCTTTTATTGACAAGTCTGTGAAAAAAACCTGTTTTTCCTGGTGACATCCACATACTTGCTTTCTTCTAAACAACTTGATCTCTCATTAGCTAAAGACAAGTTTCTTGTTTTGTTGATTTTTGAACCACACTACTGGTGCTCAAAGTAACACATTGGTTGCCAGGGATCAAACCAAGTTGGCTATGTGCAAGGTAAATGGCTTATACCTGCTATCTCTCCAGCCCCTAAAGATAGTATTTAAATGAACTGTAAACTGGGGGTATAGTGGTGACAAGGAGGGGTAAAAGGCTGTCTACCTTGACAGCGATAGCCTAGGAAAGACTGCAGTTCGATCCTCCATCGTCCCATATGGTCCTCTAAGCCAGGAGTGATTTCTGAGCACATAGCCAGGAGTAACCCCTGAGCATCACTGAATGTGGCCCAAAAATTCAAACCAAAACAAAACAAAAACAAAAAAGAACTGTAAACTGAGTTTAAAATATAAATAGAATGAAAGATACTCATCTCCCATATACAGATGTTCAAAAATTTTCTTTTACCCATACATTTAAAATTATACGGTCCCCTTGAATAACTTAGAATGTAAGATATTTTCTCTTTTGTACATATAGTAAGACATTTATTAAGTTTTGCTTACTTTTTCACATATTTTAGTAAATAACAAATAAAACAGTATATTTTCTATGTAAGCAATATTCTTATAAACTATTAAAAAGGAACAAAAACTTTGTTACTTTTGAACTTTACATTTTTCCAGTGTCATTAAAAATTGACTGTATTTTAGGACCAGGAGGTGGCACTAGAGGTAAGTTGTCTGCCTGCAAGTGCTGCCAAGGAAGGACCAGGGTTCGATACCCCGGTGTCCCATAAGCCAGGAGCGATTTCTGAGCGCTTAGCCTTGAGCATCAAACGGGTGTGGCCCGAAAAACCAAAAAAAAAAAATTTAACTGAATTGTTGTATCAGGATATCGTAATAGGATTGTGTCAATCCTAGTGACAAGACAATTAGTACA
Source organism: Crocidura indochinensis (assembly GCA_004027635.1). Lineage (NCBI taxonomy): Eukaryota > Metazoa > Chordata > Mammalia > Eulipotyphla > Soricidae > Crocidura > Crocidura indochinensis. The sequence goes on along the minus strand of PVKC010001354.1, from coordinate 5,677 downwards.
AATGAGTAATTGAGCCCAAGACATTTCCTTGAGCTGAATATCTGATACCTCACATTGCCCGATGAGTGTGACCCAAAAACAAAAATAAGAAAAATGCTATCCTGTCAAACATTTATGTTTTACTGGAGTTATGAAGACAATAAAGAATACTAAATTATAAGCCATACTACAAGTGATTAAATTATAAAGAAAAAATAAAATAGGAAGATAGTGATTCTAGTAGTTGGAAAGGAGGGCAAAGTTTATAATTTTAATGAGATTGATTTTTCTCTGCTAAAGGTACCTAAATATAACAAAGACAGTTAAACTTATGTAAAATTAACTTTAATTAATTGGCCTTTTATTTGTGTCAGGCATGAAACAGGGTTGGCCACAAGCGTCTTCACACCTGTACTATTTTTCTAGCCACAGTTCATTGACCTTTTAGAGCCAGCATGGCAATTAAAATAACTTGAGGAAATTTTTCTGAAATAACTGCATATATTTCTACCTGTAAGTATAAATACAGTAAAGGTAGGACAAGAGAAATTAAATCACTTCTTACTAAATACTAAACATAGAACTTGCACATACCACTTGTCCATTATGTGGATTCTTATGAGCATATGGAGGTCCACGAATATGATTCCACATCTGGCCAGAAGTCATAGCAAAAACTATACACTGAAAAATAAGGTGCATTGTTAAATATGTACAGCAAACATCAGGCTACAGTATTTTTTAAATAATTATAATAAAACATTTAATAAGACATCATCTCATTGATGAAAACGATACTTGCATAAACTATAATATTGGAAAATTACTTTTCTTTTTCTTAAATCTACAAAAAGGGAATACCAACTTTGCTGGATAGAGAGATACTAATAGTTAAAGTGTATATCTATATAAGCACCTGGCATGATGAAATCTGACATATGTTAACAAAAGCCAATCAAAAGCAAAAATCAGAGATATTTTAGGTACAGATAGCAATAAGATAGGTTATATACTTGCTAGATCTGTCAGAAGATGCTATATTAGAAAACACATCAAAATGATTCAAAGTATTATAAGGAAGGCAGAAATGTATATTTTAAGTCACAGTACCTAAAAGGTAAATTTTGTTTAAACTATGCATTTTTATACAACCAAACTGGAATCTAAAATTCATTCATTCAATTAATGTCCTACTTCTTTGTTTACTCATTTATTCAGAACTTCCTACTTTTCACTGCCTTGAGACAACTTCTTTCTTGTTTAATACTGCCGTTCCATAAATATATAGCAATTTTGATGCCGATATCTAGCTAATGTCACTTATTATTCAGAAACAAATGAAATAACAAAATGGTCAGCTAACAAGAGCTTCGTGGGAATGTTGTACTGGTGAAAGGGAGTGTTCTGTTTATGACTTGAACCCAACTACAATCATGCTTACTGTGGTCCCAGTAATTAGCCCCAGTCTTTTTGATTTTGGGGATTGAATTTAAGTTAACATGCATATTAATCCTTATACTGTATCTCCCACCCTGAAATTATATCAGATTTTAAGTCAGAATGACCTGTACACATTACCCAGTTAGATACTCATCTGAAAATCAGATTTTACAGATTATGTGTACTTATTTTTTTAAAGGATCTTCTCATTGATGCCTTGGAAGAGGGATATGTACTGCAAGGGATCAAAGCTGGAGGTACACTTCTCTGACTTATAACTATATTATACAAGCAACACTAATAAGAATAGCTTTATATTGGGAAAAAGATGCCCTGACCAATGGAATATAGTATTGGGGATTAAAATAAAGTCAGCTGTGTGCAGGATAACCAACCACCCAAACTTGCAGCTAAATAATAGTATTTTTTAACATTAAACAAATCTAGTGAGATGGTTTTTAATAAAATCTTTAACTAGTAGACTCAAGTTCCACAAGCTAGCCACAGATACATAAAAAAAGAGAACTCAAATGTGTAAGTTTACATTAATAAAAGCAGAGAAGGATTTTTTAATTCAAGATTTTACTATGAGAGTGGAGATGATTTAAAACAAGGTTTAAGACACTACTTCTTTCTACAGGTCTGATAGTGACTTTTAAAACTCATCAGGGAGCAAGCATAACTGCCAAGATTCTCTACTCAAGTATGTTTGAGTGTTAGAATATCTTTTATTATGCTAAGTTAATCAGCTTTCAAGGATTCAAAGTAAAAAAATAAATCTGTGTGAAGCAGCAGAAGGTCGAGAAAATTGATCCACTGAAATAATATATGTCCCGTGGAAATGTTCTGAAGTGTTCTAGTGGTGCACTGCAGCTTCCTTTAGGCAAAAGGTCAAATATGTGAGATTTGTCCACTTTTGAGAAGCCTCATATAATGAAAACATAAAAACCTTACAAATACTAGTAGAATCAAATCATAGTCATTTCTAGCTGTATAAGAAAGCTCTCCAAGTTTATTGAATCCTAATTCCCTTGTTGGTAAAACAAGGAAAATACAACATTTCTTTGCATAGTTAATGTAAGGAATAAGTACGTAAAATGCATCAATGGAAAAGACTCAGAAACCAGAAATGTTGATTATTACAATTACAATTCTTCTTGAGGAGTGAGAAACAAGGTAAAAAACTTTTATTCAATGTAATTTCTGTCCAATTTGGGGAAGATTGCATGAGCTTTTGTAGAATATATCATTTTTGAGATAGCCTATAATATTCAGTTATTTTACATTTTTTTTTTTTTGGTTTTTGGGCCACACCCAGTGACACTCAGGGGTTACTCCTGGCTATGCGCGCAGAAGTTGCTCCTGGCTTTGGGGACCATATGGGAAACTGGGGGATCGAACCTCGGTCCGTCCTAGGCTAGCACAGGCAAGGCAAGGCACCTTACCTCCAGTGCCACCGCCCGGCCCCTATTTTACATATTTTAATTAAATAATGAAATTTTTGTATTGGCATAAAATTAGTTAAGTTTTATATGAATTTTCATGTGGATAATAAAATCATATGGTTATTAATGACAGCTCTCTTTATACTTCACATTCCTCTATTTCTGTTCTTAAGCTGCAAATAGATCTAATAAAAATGATCAATAGTAACTGTAGACATAATTTAAATTTTTTTAAAATCTTCAGTTGAGTTTTAATTAATATCTTTATTTAAACACCTTAATTATAAACATGATTGTGGCTGGTTTTCAGTAAACTAAGAACACCCCCACTGATGAGTTTTTAACTAATGTTTATAGTATCAATGAAAGTCACATATTATTTCTCATTTTAACTATTTGTGATAGTTTTTATTAAAAGATGTTGGATCAGCAGTAGAATACTTGCAATGCACATGTGACACCGGCCACAAAGATTTCTTCTCCTACATAGGTATATTTCATTACGTCTGCTAGAAAAAAATTCCATGAATTTTGTGACTTTTATCTGATAAGTTTTCTTTATGTGTAGAGAAATGTTATTCCCATTTGTATATTTCTTTATGTCAGATTATTTTAACATCTGTCAAAATGTAGTTAGTTTTTTAATATTTTCATTTCCATGTAAGCTGATTTGTTTTTGTGTTTTTTAACAATGTAATCTGGTTAATACTCTATCTTTTAACTCTTACATAATGAGTTCTGGTTTTGATTAAAATCCTATGAAGAATGTTTAATATTTTTATTTTTACCATGCACTAAATTCATTAGGTACAAGCTATGAGCCCCAATCATTTTGAGTGTGTAGTTTGAATGTCAATTAAAGTTTCAAAGGCTGCTGTGCTATTTAGATCTGTTTCTCTGTCACCCAGTGATCCATCTGGAATGTGGGCAGAATTCTGCCCTTTACTTTAATTAACAACAGCTTTGGAATGCTAATTAGGATTATACTCACACATGTTAGGTCAGGGTGAACTCATGTGTTCAAAAGCAGTTTTATGAAATAATTTTCCAAAATTCTCCATTATCTCAATATTTTCTATCTCCTCAGCTACTCTAGATTGAAAATCTATACTTCAGAAGCATAAGAGTACTCAGGTAGAAAACAATAACCAAGCTCCAACTGACCATAACCTTTATGGAAGGGCTTCCAACCAACTCCTGCACTCATGCTATGCTCATGGCTTAGATTGTTCTGTCACAGGATTGATACACATAATTCAGGGAAAAATAAAGGAATTTACTAAATTTTTACTAAAAAATCTGATCTTTAGTTTTGATATACTAAGCAGATAAAAGAAGTTATAAAGCTATGTATCTGCCCCACAGTGTTCATATCCAAGACATACAGTAAATGAATAAGTAATAAACTTTCATATTACTTAAATATGTCATTTTAATATAGCATCTTATATGTCAACCAGATGGGCTGCAATAGGTCCTTGTACATGCAACATCTGTCATCAAGGCCTCTCCTAGACCACTAAAATTGTTTTTTAGAAACATCAAATGTCTGAACCTTGCATTATCTCCTGTTTTTTTTTGTTTGTTTGTTTATTTTATTTTTAGGCAAGCTCCTGGGAACATATGGGATACCAGAGATAAAATCTAGGTCATCTGCATTCAAGGCAAGATGGTACCTGCTTCAATACAGTCACTCTTTTCAATTTTATAGTTGAGAGTGAATAAACCATTTATGCCAACTTACCTAAAAGATATTTACAAAACTAATAACAAAAATTTATTAAATATAATTCCATAAATTATTATTATCAGCCTATTAATGATATAATCTATATTTCTAAGCTAATAAAATTTCTTTCTGAAAAGCAAGGTAAGTATTTTGATTCTTAAATATGATATCACTATCCATCTTGAGCAATTTATGTGGTTTAGTTACACATAGTTAGGCAAACATTATATCACTATTGTAAAAATGTCCTCTCCGCATCCACGCCTGCCCACTAGGGCTGACTCCTAAGAATTGTGAGTCTTGTCTTTTCTTTGTGTTTCTTTGTCCTCTGCTGTCATCCAGACCTCTCGTGGGAGTGGACCAAACTGGTCCCCAAAAAGACTCGCTCTCCCAGAAGTCCATCCTAGGGCTGAAACACCCAGGAACATTCCATTAGACTGAAAACCGGCTATAGCAAGTACTCTGCAAAGCAAGGTCCCCTGATTGTGACATCAGGCTGGGAATTTCTCCGCATCAACACCTGCCCACTAGGGCTGACTCCGAAGAACTGTGAGTCTTGTGTTTTCTTTGTGTTTCTTTGTCCTCTGCAGAAGAGCACGGCCGCTCCACTTCGCTACGCGGCCGTGCACTCTTTCTAAGGAAAGCACATCAATGCAACAAGAAGAGAAAAAAACACACTAAGGACTGTGCTGGATCACAGAAGCCCAGCATTTCTCTCTGGATTGTCTTCTCTGCTGTATGCCTAGGCCCAAGATTTGATCCTTTGAGAGGCCTCATCCACGGAAGACTCCACTCCCTTGTAGGCTAATCGACACACCCAGAAAGGCTAGAACCAGAGGTGTCTGGCTGCGCACATCATCTACCCAACGAATACCACGGCAACATGTAGAAAAACACACAATACTAGTGTGACAATGGGGAAACAACGCAGGCCAGCGTCAGACATAGAGAACGAAGAAGACAATTCTGATGACCAGATAATGACCAACGAACTAATCAATCTCTCAGATAAGGACTTTAGAAAAACAATATGGAAGTTGCTTAAAGAACTCAAAGAAACCATGGACCGAGTTGAACAGAACAC
>PVKC010001353.1:0-51504 GCA_004027635.1 Crocidura indochinensis | reverse complement strand
ATATATACATATATATGTAACTAAACTTAACAAGATTCCAGAAACATTTCATCACCATATTAACTCCTTATTAACCTTACTAACTCTACTCTTTCCTTCTAGAAATTACCACGATTTTCATTGATTCTCAAAGTTAGTTTTGCTGTTTTTGCAAGTTTCTTGGTTTCAAGCTATATTATATGTGTGAGTAAAGCTTGTAACTATTTCATTTCCTTCTATATTTTTTGCTAGAATTCATTTTGTCCATTTTCCCTAGTGGTATAGTTTCATTTGTTAAAAAGTCAGAGTAATATTCTATTGGTACATAAAATATAGCATCTCTATCCAGTTATCTATCTATGATCATTTGACTTCATGTATTTTATATTGTGAATTAATCTGTTATAAACACAGGGGTACTCAAACTCTTTGATTTAGAGTTCTCATATTATTCATGTAAATCCTGCTATAAGTGATAACTAGATGATGTGATTTATCAATCTTTCATAAGTAATCCATCTTGTACTGATGTGAGAGCACAGTGGTGAGAGCATTTGCCTTGTACACAGTTGATCCAGATTTGATCCTCAGCATCTCACATGACCCCCTGAGGAGGCCTCCAGGCTTAATTAAACTTCTAGACTTAATTCCTGAGCTCAGATCCAGGAATAACCCTTGGAACACCACTGGATATATCCAAAATATAAAACACTAAAAATAAGTTTTTATTTTAATTATTTATTTAATGAATAATTAAATAATAGTTTTTATTTAATTAAAAATAGAAATAAAATTAAAAATGAAACTCATCTTTTAAATAAATTTTTATTTTTAAATTGGTGAAACTTATATAGACAATTATATGGACTTGACAAGAACTTATAAGAATAAGATGGAGGCTAAGGACATAGTTCAATAGTAAATATACCATGCACCACACATATATTAGTACCTGGATTTGAGATCCAGTAGTATTCTTGTAGGAAAGAAAAAATTTGAAATGAGGACTGAAGAAAGAACGAAGGAAAGGAAGGAAAGAAGGAAGGAAAGAAGGAAGGGAGGCAGGGAGGAAGATGGGAAGGAAGGGAGTGAGGGAGGAAGGAATGAGAAAGGAAAGAAGGGAAGGAAATAGGGAAGGAAGGAAGGATAAAAAGGGAATGAAATAGAAAAACAGAAAGAAAGAAAAAAGGAAAGAAATAATAAAAGAGAAGAAAGAACGATAAAATGAAAGATAAGAAAGAAAAAGAAAGAAAGAGGAAGAAAAAAGAAAAGAGAGAGGGGCCTGAGTGATAGCATGGAAGTAGGGCATTTGCCTTGCATGCTAAAGTATGGTGGTTCGAATCCTGGCATCCCATATGGTCCCCTGAGCCAGCCAGGAGCGATTTCTGAGCATAGAGCCAATGGTAACCCCTGAGTACTGCTAGTGTGACCCAAAAACCAAAAAAATAAAACAAAATAAAATAAAAAATAAAAAAAGGAAGATCAAATTATACAAGTCATAAGTTGTTGTAAGATATAAGTTGATATTAGCATTCTTAATCTTGACCTTTATGACTCATAATTTAAATTTTTGTGGATTTATCCAAAAATACATTGTCCTTTGGGCTAAAGAGAAAAGGTAATGAATTTGCATTTCAAGAAAATGGGTTTGGTTCCTGACACCCATTGTAGTTTCTTATATGCACTAGGAGTAATGTTTGAGCACAGAATTAGGAGTAAACCCTGAGCTCTACTGGGTGTGGTTCAGAAAACAAATAAAAAGTCTTGTCTAATTCACAACTTTATTGAACGGCTAAGTGAAAACTTTATTGAAAGATATTGGGGTTTTGTTCATCTTCAAAGAAGATGCTCCATCATGTTATAGAATTGGCACTATTTGATTTTATTAATCATAGAACTATCAATGATAACTTTGGTTTAATAAACAACAGGACTTTCTTTGAACACACTGTAATTTATTAAAACAAACTACCTTAGATTATCTCTTCTGAAGTGAGCAGTTATATAAATTGTCAATTAAAGTATATTGCTGGTTATTAATTAAAACCATTTTCTGAGACAGACTACTTAGAAAATAAATTTATTAATTCATTATATGTTTTATAACTAGCCACTCAACTTTACAATATATTAAATACTATTATAGTGAAGCAAATGAAATTGTGAAGTATACTATTGGCAGTTTGCATAAACTAAAATTCTTGCAATAGTGGTAAATGTTCCAGTTGGGGGTAATGGATTGCTCATACAATGCCCGAAGGAACATTTACATGGTTTTGATATTGAGCATTTCTTGCAAATATGTGGAATATTTAAAAATATTACTTATGAGAATGAGTACTATAAATATATTTCATCTATATCCCAATTAGTATGTGTTCTTAATATCCATCAATAGCTTAGGAAAAATCCTGCCGGCATATAAGACGACTTTTGAAACAACAAAAAAGTCAACTGAAAATAAGGTGTCGTCTTATACGCGGAGTATATTCCGAAAAATGTTTCAATATGCCGCTAAACAAAAATTGTCTGAACATTGCCACGAAATGAATTTTCCAACTCGATCCTGCACCAATCACTGCAAGGCTGCTGGGACCGCCTCTCTAACTCAGCCAATCCAAGCAGGCTTTTTATGCATGCAAATTAGACAATGTTCTGAACCCGAATGGAATCTACACTGTCAAAAGCCTGCTCAGATTGGTCAGAGTCAGAGAGGAAGTCTATTACAGTATACCCTTTAAACCTATGCTTATTGTGTTTGGCTCACTGTTGTACATTCAGTTACAGCACAGGAACGTTCTGTCTGAGACAGCGAATATAGGCCTAAATCTATGTTTTAACTGCAAAATTAGGGGGTCATCTTATATGCCCAGTCGTTTTATATGCCGGAAAATACAGTATATAGTGTGAAAAAACAGGTGGGGAATTTTACAAAAACTTTGCCTAAAGTAGACATTTAATATCTTCTAGCTGTGGGTTAAGAGTACACATACTAGTGATTTGGGTAAGTTCATTATTTCATGATACCCCAGAAACATTTGGAATTGCATTCACAAACAGATTCATTTGGGAAAGTTTCTGTATCTGTACTTATTGGATTGTTTAGAACTAATTTTCTTGGGTTTATAGAAGACTCAGCTCATCAACTGTGGTGACCATTTTAATATCAGCAGAGAAGAAGTTATTTGAAGTATTAAGAGAATTAACAAGCTATTAATTTGATGTCATTTCATATCTGAGCTATGCAAATATAAAAATTAAAAGTGGAAATTTCGCTATAAAAATCTAGCTCTGGTCTGTGAAACAATATAGTGAATAAGCATTTGCCTTGCACAAAGCTTATGCAAGTTAAATCCTCAGAACCCCAAATAGTTCTTCAAGCCTGCCAAGACAGGTCTTTGAGCACAGAACCAAGAGAAATCCCTAAGCACTGTTGGGTGGGGCCCCCAAAGGAAACAAAAATAAACAAACTCAAATCTTTTTCAAATACAAAACAATCAGCTACTCAGTAAGTATATTTTACAATTAAATGTTTTAGCTTTAGGGAATTTAAATTTGAATAATAGATTAAATTTAAAAATTGTAATTCTAATATTTAAGTAAAGGAAAGTTTCAAAGCTTTAAAATTAGTAAAGATTTGTGTCGGAGAAATAGCATAGCTGTAGGGTATTTGCCTTACACGCAGCTGATCCAGTATGGAAGGTGATTTAAATATGTAGGAATAACACGGAATCAGAATTAATCCCTGCAGGCTGCTATGCCTGGACTCAAAGCCCAAAAACAGAGTGTGAAGCCCTTGAATGAGAAACAAAACTTGATGCTACATGGAGCAGAGATTTGGAATTAGGGTAATGCTTATGCTAAGTTTCAGAGAAAGAAGAACATATTACCTATTCAATATTTATGTGCAACGAGTGTTTTAATTTTACTTTTACATTGTATTTCACTTTGCTTAAAAATGTATATGTATTTGAAACCATCCATATTCTGAGGCCTATAACTTATCATCTAAATTCTCCCTAAGATTAAGTCTTTGAAAAAACATATAAAGTATTAACACTAATATTATTAAAATATTGAACATTCCTATCATCCCTAAGATACCAGAAGATTTTCATTGATAGTTGTGTGCCATTACCCATTCATTTATCTCTAGAAATCATTAAACAATTCTTCTTTTTTTCTTTCCTTTTTTTTTTTTCACACCCGGCAGTGCTCAGGAGTTACTTCTGGCTCCATGCTCAGAAATTGCTCCTGGCAGGCACGGGGGACCATATGGGGCACCAGGATTCGAACTGATGCCCTTTTGCATGAAAGGCAAATGCCTTACCTCCATGCTATCTCCTGGGCCCCAACAATTCTTCTTTTTAATAAATTTGTTTTTTCAAGAATGTAGCCATGCTATAGAGGATGGTGATGTTTGCTATGGGAGTCACTGTGATAACTGTGGATGAAAACAGACATTCGTGAAAGTTGTAGCATTAGAGCATTGTATGAGTGAAACCCTACATTAGATTCTTGTAAATTATGGTGCCTAAAATAAAATTAAAAAATAGAAGAATACTATAGAACTTGAATTTCTAGAAACTTTATACAGTTTACTCACTTATTGAAGAAAACTGTACTTGTTTCTAGTTATAATGTAACTAATAAAACTATCAAAATGTTATAATCTGTTTCTATATAGGATTCAAATTTTCATTTCAGAACTTCTTTGATGTCTAATTCTAAATCTTCATTTATCTTTGAAACTGCCTTAGTCACTAACTCCTTTTTTCATTTCATGGCATTTCTTAATTGATTTTTAAATTATTTTTTCAAAATGCTTTTTAAAAATTTTTTGGGGAAGAGACCATACCTAGTTGTGCTCCACAATCAAAGCCTTCCTATAAAAGTCTTATGTGAACATATGTGATATTGGGGATTAAACCGAGTTCAGGCATATGCAAAGTAAATGCCTTACCTTTTGTACTATTTGCCCAGCTTTCAAAAATGCATGTGAATTTTGCATTTTAGTTGCAAAAACTCCAGTTTCCTTATATATTCACCATCATGTATTTTTAAGCATTTCTGATCATTGTGTATGGGCAGATCATTTGATTTTTATTTATATTATCTGTTACTAATTGTTTGATATAACTTCTCAAGTGTTTTTTTTACCAGTTGTATATTTTACTTTACTAAAATTTTTTCTCATTATTTTTTCATGCTCTAATTGAATTATATAATTTTTATATATGTGTGTGTGGGATTTATTTGTAGCTACAGGATTTAGTCTTTATACTAGAGTCCATGAATTGCAAATATTTTATTCCAATATGTATGTACCTTGCCTTTCAACTTCTTTCTTATAATCTTTCCAAAAATATTTTATGACTTTTAAATTGATTTCATTTTTTCTTACAAATGATATACATGTATGTATTATATACATTGTTTGGGCCTAACCAGAATTATTCAGGATTCATCCTGATGGACTAGTGTCAATAACTGTTCAATGCAATCCCTAAGACCATTAGGAATAATTTTAGGTACAGCAAACAAGAGGAGGAAAGAGAGTTTCCATATTGACTCTACCTGTCTCCAACACATGCATATTCCTTTTCAGTATCAATAACACAACAAAAGAGATATATTTGTAAATATTTAGAAACTTACATTAATACATCATTATTGCCTGAATTCTATAACTCATTCTTACCTGTCAGTCTTGATGTGATCTATACTATGAGTTTGTATGACTTGTATGTACTGTTAATGAATACCATAAATACAATTTTTCTATCTATTTATTCACACTAATCTTCAGCAATTATAGATACTTTTTATAAAGATATCTTATAATTTGACATTTACTAAAATGTACTAAAGAGGTGATGATTTGTTAAGCTAACATCTCATATTGGCTTTTTCACTTAAACCTTATTCATTTTAGTGTTAATATGCTTTATATGTCTTAATAATTCATTTCAGCTTAGTGTTGAGTGCTATACCATCACATGGACATATTACAGTTTAATTATTAACATACTGTAGGAAATCATGGTTGCTTCCAAGTTTTGTTAGTTATGGTTAAAGATTCTGTAAATATCTGCTTTAAAATTTTATGTAAATATAAATAATATGGCTAATACATTTGTAGAGTAACTATATGAAAATAAGAAATAGATAAAGTACTTTTAAATACATATTTTTGGTTCATTGTTTTCTTCATTGATATTCCTCTAATGACTTTTAATATCTCCATGTCTGCTTTGGTGAAATATGAAAGGATCCTTTGCTTTTGTTTTATAAATTGAGTTAGTTATTCGAAGTTTTTAAATTTGAAAATGCTTATTCTGTTATAAACTGTCCTTTTGTGTGCAAATTTTAGTTAAGTTAGATTTCAAAGAACTTTTCTTGTTTTTTTTTTTTTTATTATTTGGTCAACATTTTTTCATGGAGACAGAAGATATAAGCTAGTGTACTCCTACACCTTAAATTACCTTTGATCTTGAGTTAACATTTGTACAAGTGGTAGGTTAGACTGAAATTTAGTTAGTTTCTATCATATATCCAATTGCATCGGTATCATTTTCTTGAATTAACCTTTGTAAAAGTGAATTAGGTATGTATGTTTAGGTCTGTTTTGGATTATCTCTATTATTTATTGACTTGCTGCAGAGGTCTTGCATCTCAGCAACTCCAGTGGGGGAAATATTCTTCACGAGAGGAAAGTGGGTGAACATGAAACGGACAAAGTGATAACGTTGAAGACAATGAGAAAATGATGAGATTATACAAAGTGTGGGGACCCACGTCTGGCAGACGTGTGACAAATTTAATCTTTAAGCAGGAAGTTTTTATAAAAGGTAAAAGGCAATCATAGGTATTGAGAAGAATGTTTACAATTACAAGGCAGAGTTTAACAGTAAATAATACTTTAAGCTATGAGTGTGAGCTGTAAGAATTCTGAGTTGCAAAGGAGAAGGTCACAACTCAAGGCAGCTCTTAGCAAACTAACTTCAGGTGAAAAATAAATTATTAAGAAGTAGAAAAAATCTAGGAACAAAATCTTCACTAGGATAGGCTCTATTATTTTAGAAGTCAAGTGAAAGAAAGAGGAAAATCCACTAAGGTGTAGTTCCCATTTTTGGGGAATAATAGATGTAATATTTTAAGTCCAAGTTTTATTTCTCATAAGCAATAATTTTATACTATATAATACAAAGAAGTAAAAGAAAATATTAACTTATATAAAAATCTTATAATCAATGCTGAAATTCTATTTTAAATTTTAAATATATGTGTCAACAACATCAAAATTATATAGAATATTAAAAAATAGGTGAAATTTTTGGTAAAATTTCAAATCCTATCATATGAACATGTTTGTGGTGCCTTTATAAAGGCTTCTAAAGAAAAAATAAGATAAAGTCAGGACCTTGAAAACCATAACTCTTGCTATCAATTTCATTTCTTTTGGAATTAGAGCTCTTATGTAAAACTGATTTAGCTTTATTGAAAATCCTTTATTCAGACAGATGATACATTTTTTGAGACTTCAAATTCTAGTTAAAATCATTACACTATTTATCCAGCCAAACTTTTTATATAGGTGATTTAGGTGTTTTTCAGCTTTATTTGTTTTAGTAGAGGAAGAAACCAAGGACTCCAAATCACCCTTAGAGTAAGTATGAAAACAAAAACAACAAAGCCCTTGAACTTAGATTTGAGACTTTTTTGGGTGGAGATTGTGGTGGTAGTCTACTTTAATCTTGACCTAAACTTCCTCTTCATTTTAAAAATAAACTCTTAAGCATTGTTTCGTGGATATAATTGTAAGTGATCTTTCCAGAAAAAGAACAACTCTGTTTTGAAAAAATTTGCTAAGTACTACTGAAAATTGTGTGATGGAAGGTTGGTCAGACTGTAAATGGCTAAAACCGGAAATTCCACAAAGCCATTACATTCCTTCATTATGGCAAAGCAGCAAATACAGAGTGAAGAATCCCTTTTCGTTCTAGGTCATTTGGACTAAGATATTTCATAGACTGTAGACTTTCTTTGAAATGACTTTAGTAGAGCTGCTATTTTAAGAATTGGCATGCAGGTCAGTGCCATTGTAAACAGGACTTATTTTTGTTTTTCTACAAAAATGATTCATTTAAGTAATTGGAAAATTTAGACAGAGTCAATATTAATTTTATGGCTCTCAGCTAATCTAAATGGGAAAAATCTGGCACATTCTCTTTAAATGCAATGTCTTGGTCTGTCATATCTAACAGTAAATATGTTCTGAAATTTGGTTTACAAGAGGAAAATAATGTTCTCAGTGCCCGGTAATTGATTTTCAGGGTCCAGTACTGAAAAAGTAGCACAGCATTCCATTACTTCAGCCTGTTCACCTATCAATCTAAATAAAATTATACACAATTTCAAAATCAAATCAATATGAACAAATTTTCAGTGTTCTTAACATAGAGTGGACAAAAGTAGCAACATTTCTAGGAATTAAAAAGTGAAGAGCTTTGTTACTCTAAAGATTCATTTAAAAACGTTTCTAGATCTTATATATATTTTTACTAAATTTCTGAAACTATATAATTTTACCAAATACCATTCATGATATATTTGATTCTTTATATTATTATTACATTTATATTATTGTTGTTTTTGATTGGAATCCAACAAGGAATGGACTCGTGGCTTGGGAAGTGATGGTACATTCAGGATCCCCTGAAATATTAGTTTGACATAGACTTTGACATCCTTTGTCGAATGTACAAGGGCGGCAAGATATTCTTCATGGGTCACTTCACGCTTCCGTAGACCAGGAACATGCTCATATTTGGACTAAGTCACCACATGGCTCTGGGCCTGGGCCCATGGCTCACAGTGGAAATCCTGTACTTGATTCAGAAGGGCATTATTTATCACAAAGAGAAGAGCAGCCAGTGATGAATGGAGCGTGAGAGGCATGAAGGACAGATAATTGGGGAGGGGGGCATCTGAAAAGGCCAACCTTCTTGCTCCTCCATTATCCCCACACACATTCCTAAATTGTTTTACCACAAAGCTGTAGTAGGCATTACCAGAAAAGTCCTCACTGGGAGTATGCTAAAACCTGGACTCTGTTTCTGCTCAATCGAAGGTGGGGCCATGTGCCAGGAGGTGACTGATGGAAAGTAGATCCATGGGCTTGATGCTTTCAATAAAATGAGTTTCCATGAGTTTATATATATATATATATATATATATATATATATATATATATATATATATATATATATATATATATACACACACACACACACACACACACACACACATAATATTACTTGTCTTACTGCTACAAAAATATGTCTTAAAATCAAAACATTTAAAAACTCACACTCATTTAGTAAAAAAATAGAAATCTTCCTTTCTCCTTTTCTTTTTTCTTTTGATAGTGGTATGCATATGACTGACCCTAAATCAATCCCCAACATCTTTATATAGATTCAATATAAAACCCGAATGGAGGCAGGGGAGTACCTTCAGTCAAGTCTAAAACAATATTTATATAAAAAACTTCAAATATTTTAGGTTATAAAAGAATTTAGTCAAAGTGCTACAGGAGTGTAAGATTACCTTCACTGGTAAGAATCAGAAGTGACTTCACAGGGGAGGCATAACTTAAGCAAGATTGAAGAAAGATTAGAGGTATTTAAGAAGATAAGTTTTATAAATATTAATAACATTTGCTAACTCTTTGAAACAAGTGTATGAGTTTTAATAAGTTTTAGAATCAATACTGATTTTTTTCCAATGGCATGTATTCATTTTTCCAGGACTAATTTAGGACTGAAAATCGCTTTTCTAGCTTTATTGTATAAAGAAATCTCTATGAATGATCTCAGAGTATTTATATTCATTTACATAGAGAATAGAAAGAATTTTACTCCTATTGATTAAAACAAAACTACTAATAATACTTGAATAAACAGACTAAACTGCTTAAGAGGTCAATGAATTTAATGAAAAAAATAATATATGGTAACAAGTGCACTTAAGGATAAAGATAGCTACACTCAGTCTTTTTTTCTTTTTTTAATTTATTTGTTTATGGCTGCACCAGCAGTGCTCATGTATATCTCTAATACTCAGAATGTTACATAAGTATGGAAATTTTAAATGTTTTCTAAATTTGAAAGATATAACTGAATACTTAAAAGATCTGCATGAAATCCTCTGGGAACAAAAATAATGAATGTAAACGTAAACTTATTAAGTTAATCTTGTCAGGTGATTCTATGCTGATCCAAGATTGACAGGGAAAGAACCAAATTATAAGCATTATAATTTATTATGAATTCAGTGATATTTTGCTATAAAATATTTTCTCTTATAACAGACTGAGATAACAGACTGATTACAGGTAGCTTTGACTATATCACTAATTTCCCTGAAATTTAGTGTGATCATCCTTAAATCCTTAAAACTCGTTCATAATCTACTGACCCAGATGTTATTTTCAGTTCAACCAAACATTTATGCTTTTATAGAGATATTAAATATTTCTGATACTACAATATCGGTTGTCAGATGAAGGTCTTAATAATGTAGATGCTACTTTGGTTACACCTGAGCCAAATATTTTAGTAAGACAAGTTTTTCTGTTTAAACTTTAAAAATTTTATTTTCTCTGTGCTGAAAGCTCTGTCTTAGTAGATTTTCAATAATTGATCTTTGATGTTTTAAGAAAATTCTCACAAGTCTTAATAGATAGAAGTAGATTTATTATTCAATTCTTGGGGACATAGTGGTAAACTTCTTGAATTAATATTTTGTATAGTGCAGTCAGTTAGAAAGCAGAATTCTGGGGCCGAAGTTGTAGCACAGCAGTAAAGTGTCCCATATGGTCCCCCAAAACAGAAGCGATTTCTGAGACATAGCCAGAAAAGCCATTTATTAACTGAATAAAATAATAAAATAAAAGAATATTTAGTTTCTTCCTCCCAGAGTTAACTGCAATAATAAACACAAAATTTTATGAGGAATATTATATTCCCTTAGAAATGATGGAAATATATTTAGAAAGAAAAATAATAAAACTAGTTATAGTTTTCATTTCCATGATAGTAATAGTAGTATTTATTTAGTAGTAGTTATCATTCTCATAATACTATTTGGTCATATTTTTGTTTTAGTTATGATTAGTATCTTATTAATTTAGTTAAATATTTCAGAAAGCATTAACTGTAGTTGAGTATTATAAATGCTGTGAGTAGGTCAAAATAATAAACATTCAAGGCCAGAGTGGTGGTGCTAGTGGTAGGGCATCTGTCTTGTATGCACTAGCCTAGGATGAACCACAGTCTGGTCCCCCATGCAAGGAGTGATTTTTGAGCACATAGCCAGGAGTAACCCCAGAGCATCACTAGGTGTGGCCCCAAAACCCGAGAATAAATAAATAAATAAATAAATAAATAAATAAATAAATAAACAAAACAACATTGGCAACAAGGGGTTTACTTACATTTTTCACTCTATTATTTTCATAGTATAGATCACAAGCTTTCTGATTATTTATTTATTTATTCTATTCTATTTATTATTGATGAATATACTTTTAAAAGTGGTTTTTATTAACTAAGGGCCATGAGTTTCTATGATGAATTTTCTTGAACTTTGATTCTCAGTGGTTTTTCATTGCTTCTCTCTATGACTCAACATCTTTGTTTCTTGGTCTTCCTTTTACATATATAAACAGATATATAAGTAAAACAAAGGAAACATATATACATATATATGTGTGTTTTACTTATATATCTGTTTATTCTTTTTTTGGGGGGGTGTGGCATACTAGGTAGTGTTCAGAGTTTCCTTGTGGCTCTGCACTCAGGGATCACTCCTAACAAGACTTAAGGAACTATGTTTGGTTCTGCAGATTGATCTTAGCTTGGGCACATAGGCACCTTACCAAGACAAAAAATTTTATCCACTGTACTATATTTCTAGTCCCAAATATTATTTTAATTGAAAATACCCATATCATTAAAATGTATTATTTTTTATATTTTCTTTTTCATTTTGATCATTATTTTTATTTAATATGCATTTTCATGCTAGTAGCATGTCACTAAATAACAGATTCAGTTCTTAGCCTATTCCTTTTTCACAAAACACATTAGTTCATGCATTTTAGCTTTAGAGAAAAATTTCTATCTCCTCACCTAGCATCCACTATTTAATTTACCATGCTTCATAAAAAACATTGCATGACTGTTCATAATGATCGAAAATAAATTTCCAATTTGGACAAGACCATACCTTTGGCAAAGGCTCTAGTTTCAAAACTCTAGTTTTGAAAACAATAAAAATGAGAATGTTATTAGCATAATTGGAGATTAAATATCTGCACCAATAAGGAGGTTTAATTTGATCTGTTCACTCAAAAAATTGATCTATTTGCTAGAAGTATTATTAAAAGATTCTAAAAATTTAAGCTCTATGAAAAAAACCTCTATGATATTGAGTCTGATGTAGATATAAAATTAAAATTAAGAACACTGCCTAAAATAGAAATCATAGAAGGATTATTTCTACTGAGCAGTTAAGCCCACACCTGGATTTATCATGAAGAGCAAATTTACATGCAGAACCTGTTTGAACAATTCATCAAAGTAATTGCAAATATGTGCTTAACTGGAAAAATCATTGTGTGCTTCTCAAAAACAAGCACAGTACACTTATTAGGGATAATTACACAATCTGGTTATGTGTTAACCCCATAAACAAATTACTTCTACGAATAGCTTACCAACAATAATTATAAATAATCTATTCACTATGAGAAAAAAATTAGGCAAAATATCAGATAAAGATTTAAAACATGGAAAGATATTAGAAGATATTTATAATTATAGAATATGTAAAGAGTAAAAGACCCTCAAATTATAATATAGAATATAAAAAAGACTTAAAAGTAATTCAATAGACATTGATAATATGGAAATATTTGTTAGTAATTTAAAATTATGAAGGATAAAAATTACATGTTTAATACTGGATCAAGTAAAGGACCGGGTAGCTCAAAGGACTAATGCATAATGAATGCAGGAGACCTGGGTTCAGTTCCTAGTACTGCACATTTTCATAAAGAATGATCTGGGGATAACCTCTGAGCCCCTATGGGTGTGATCCCCTAAAATAAAATCAAAACAAATATTTAAAGTGAAGTGTATCAGGATGAGGGAGTTAAATAAACTACTTAAAAAAGTCAAGATAAATAAAATATGATGGAAATACTTAATCTAATACCCCAAAGAATACCCAGAGTAAAGCAAACAATTTAAATGGAAAATAATATTTATATACTGGTGAAATGGTTAAGCCATATTAGAATTACTTGTGTTGTGTTCAAGGCTGCCTCCTGCGCTGTTCAAGAGAACATGAGAGGCACAGGTACAAACTCAAGTCATCTGTTTACAAGTCAAATGCCTTACCTCCAGGACTATCACCCTGGCTCCTACAAAGCTTTATTGTTTTAATTGAGGTATCATTATTTATGGTAGCTTTGGTATTAATGATTTAAGTATGTAATACTACTGCTTCGTAGTATTAATACCCACCAATATTGTGACCATATCCAAAAATATTTAGACACCATTAAATGCTTGAATCTTTAGAAGAGAAATTCATAGCAAGCATTGTAAAAATAAAGCCATATCATCACAGCAAAAGCTATGTCTAATGGAATATAATGTTTAACGGGACCATAGAGAAGACTGATTTGATTTAAAAAACTATATTTAAAAAATCAACGTGAATATTATGTAAATCACTATGATTAAAATAAAAAAAAGTTAAAAAAATCAACATGATAGAAAACCAGAAAAGCTGGATTATAAGATAAAAAGTTATCAAAGGAAGAGTGAGTGCAAGGAAAAGTACATCATACAAGTTCAGGGCAAAATTCTGTTTTTGCAACTTTGCAGATCTCAGAGAATACAGGACAAAGCCAAAACTCTGACAAGAACAGAGAGGGTCAGAGATTAAAATAAAAGAAACAATGTACCAGAGAATTGCAGCAATCCTAAACTCTTTCTAGCAATTTAGACCAAAATATACACTATTATAGGGAGGACAAATTTGAAAAATACATTATTGTATTAGTAATATGAATAATTTCTTTTATTTTTTAAGTTTTTTATAGATATCTTTAGTTAAGCTCCATGTTTACAAGCATATTTTAGTTGGGTTTTAGTTATATATACATATATATATGTAATTTTTATATATATAAACAATAACCCTTTACCAGTTAGACTAATTATATAAAGTTTTATATAAATATATTTACTATATTATTTATTTTTCTGTTTTGAAACACATGGTCTGTGCTTAGAAGTTACTCCTGGCTATATGTCTAGGGATCACTCCTGGCCGTGCTCAGGGGATCAGTTAAGTTCGGCTGCATTCACAGTAATCATATTAACCACATATGATCTCTCTAAAAAAAGTGCATAGTAAAATATGCCTGAGGATGCACCAATATGTACATATAGATGCTGGAAAATCATGAATACTTTTGTTTCTAAGAAATAAGAACAATTTCTATAAATTAATTTTATTTTGTACTTAAGTTGCCTTAAATATAAACAACATCACCTCTGGGGGAAAAAAGTAACAGTCCATAATACATATCAGCAAAAAAATAACTCCTAAAGAGTATTGGAAATTTTTAGAAACTATTTTTGTAAATTACATAAGTCAAAAAACCTGCAATAATTATAAAGTAGTTATTACTGTCTGGAATTGACCTACCTTTAATAGACCACAAAACATAGCAGAGATCTGCATGTACAGGGACACATGTCATTGAAATTTATGTTCTTTGTACAAAATTTTGAAAAATTAATTCCCAAGGAACAGAGAGATATTATAGTTGCCTGGTATGTGGCTGAGCCCTGTTCATTTTTCAGCATCACAGGGTTTCCAGAGAACCAAGAGAAGAAACCTTTATGGACAGAGCCAAAAGCAGACCAAACACCCACAGATATGATGTTCCAATATCTAACTCTACAGTGAGTAAAGAAAATAAATTTCACATATTAGTACTTTAATATACATATATAATATTATACATATATGCATATATAATATACATTATTATGGGGGCCGGGTGGTGGCGCTGGAGGCAAGGTGCCTGCCTTGCCAGCACTAGCCTTGGACAGACCGCGGTTCGATCCCTCGGCTCCCATGTAGTCCCCCAAGTCAAGAGCGACTTCTGAGCGCATAGCTAGGAGTAACCCTTGAGCGTCACTGGGTGTGGCCCAAAAACCAAATATATATATATATATATATATATATATATATATATATATATACATTATTCTATTAATAACAACAGAGTATACAGTCTAGCCTCAATTAAAGAAGATAAAATAAAAGAATAAAAATATATCTAAGTAATAAAATGTATGACAAAGAAAACAGAAGAAATTCTACTTCCCAAATTGACCCATTGCCACAAAAGCAGAACAGTGAGATGACAGATGACAAATGACAGAACAGTGAGTTGGAACATGGACTATTGTGGATGTGATTCATTGAATGGCATGCAGATAGGAGAAAAAAAAAAGTCTTTCCATAACTTACTAAGAAAAATTGCAAATGTAAATAAACTAATTGCTCTAGTTCTTTTGAGCTGCCATAACTGTAATAGCATAGATTTGGTAGCTTGTGAGCAATAACAGTTTCATTTCTGGAAACCTAGAAGTTCAAAATCAAGGTGCTGTGGCTTTGAGGTCTGATCTGGAAAGTTCATTTCACCATATACAAGCTCCTCACAAGGTATTTACTTGATGAACAAGGCAACAGAGCTCTATGAAACATTTTTAATAAAAACTAAGGACACTAATATTGTTAGAAAGATTCTACTCATGCCATAATCTCTTCTCAAAGGCCCCTTCTCCAAATACCATTACCTGAGGGTTAGGTTTTAATGTGTGAATTTTTGAGGGAATACAAACATTCACTTCTTGGCTCTCATCAATTCTGTCTTTATTGTAAATAAAAATGATTTTCATCTCTAACTGATGCATAAATCACAATGGGCTAATAGGTTAAATTATGAAAAGTAGAAGATTTAAATTATAGGAGGAATGTAAAGAAAATTTTAAGATGAAAATTGTTAAACAAATTAAACAAGGCTCTAATTCCTTGGTAGCAGGCCTGGAAAAATAAAGCCTATGCCAGAGTTAATGCCCCAAATTCTGAGAAAATGTAACCTAAGACCAACTAACCACAAACAGCCAACTAGGTTTTCCCCGAAAAGGCAACTGCTAAAACTAACACTAATCAAATAATATCCTTGTCTTGCTTTCTTCTGGCTCCTGTGCTCAGTGAATTCCTAACCACCTTGGCTTTGGCATTTGAATCGTTGTCTATTCCAACAGTTTAACTGCAACTCAGTTTCAGTTTTGACATAGTCCAAAGATTTCTTGAACAAAATACAGAACATACAATTACTTAAAGTGTATGCTACTTGTACATATTCTCTGCAGAAGTACTTTTGTGATAGTCTATTAATCGTCTGCTCATCATGAGCTCCAGAATTGTACTTCCTGAAGCAGATTCATAAATTATATTATTTTCAAGTGCTAAGGATTTGACTCAAATCAGTGTTTCTTTATTTGGCACAGACTATTTGGGGATGGGAAGAGGACATTTGTAGTTATTTCATATTTAGGTGAAACAAAAAGAAAAATGAATATTGACTCTAGTTTGAGTTCTATTTTCTGCGAAAAGAAAGTCTAGTCAAGTAGAGCTCAAGCAACCTAAGGCTATTTTCAGCCAATCCGGTATCTGTTTAATTCTCAGTTTGGAGGATATGGTGTTTCACCAGCCTTGTAGTGCTGGGTACCCTAGGGACATCCTGGAGGTACATAGAGACCTCTAGAAACTTACCTAGTGATGCTCCAGGGTCATGTAGTGCCAAGGATCATTGAACACAATCAGGAATTTGACTTGCAGTACTCTAATTGCTCTATTATCTCCAACCTGTGACTTGAACTTCAAAACTATATATGGTGTGTCACTTTTTGTTGTCATTATTAATTTAAGAAAATGATTCTTCTTTTTCTACACATTGTTTATAATTGACCCAATTGTTTGAAGTATTCAGGATTCTTCATACTTTGCAGGATTAGAGAAATAATTTAATTTTTCTTCTGTTTATCAGGTGAATATAAGGATGATGGTGAAACCAATCATTCCAATTGCATGGCAAAACATATGTGAAAGAATTGGAAAACTACTTTCGATTTAATTCTTTAATCTTCACAATTCAGTGTTCAAGTGAATTGCTTAACTTCTTTCAGTTGCCATAAAGTTACTAGCAAAATATCCTCTGAAAGCTAAATGATTCTAGTAGTTATTTACAATATTTATATTTTAAATAGAAAAAAATCTAATGACCATGGAAAAATCTGTGATCATGGTAAGGGATGATAACTTTGCCCAACCTATTTTGTTTGGATTCTGGTGGTATGCTGCTGAATGTGTAATTAGTAAGGTACATCTTAGTAAGTTGCAAACCATTCAGCAATAAATCTTTCAACAATAACTGATTATTTTGTTATATGTTATTAGGTAATCACTGTATATTGTGAGCTAATATATTTGGAATAACATTCCTTTAGTTTAGAGGTAAAACTGAAAATCACATTCCTATAATTTCATATTTTTTACTGCTGATATCGTAGTAAAATGAGTCTAAGAAAACAATGGAAAACTCTTGGTGGTTTCTTAGCCGATACATTCTTAGAATGGGAGAAAGTGTCAATACCTCTTATTTCAGTGGCATGATTCTTTTTATGCAGCAATTTCTTATTATAAAGCTCAAGTTTTATGTTATCGTCTTGGAACTTTGTTCCTCTATTGATGACAATCTTTGTATTTTGAAAAAAAATATATATATAAAGTTAGAATAGAAGAGAATTAATTGAGTCAACAGAATAAATCTTAAATTTCTTAAAGTATCTCAAGGTCATCATTATTTCTTATTATTCATTTTATATAAAATGAATTATCTGAAAACTTTTATGTTTGTTTCCTTTTGATTTTTGGGCCACACATGGCTGTTTTCAGATCTTACTCATGGCTCTGTACTCAGGAATTATTCTTGGTTTATTTGGGGACTATATACTACCAGGGATTGAACATGGGCTGACCTTCTGCAAGGCAATGTCTTACCCACTGTACTATTGCTCTGGCCCCACCAGACATTCTTTTTTAAATTTAGTGATGAGTATCATTGAGCTAGTTATGAAAATACAAGCGTCCTCCTTTACCTATTTACAACCTATCAGTTCCCAATAGACATTATTTATATAATATACTCACATCAAATATATACTTCTTGAGTCAATTTTCATTTGCTTTATTTATAAGACAGTAAAAATTTAGTGTCTTCAACAGCATTACTTTATAATAACTTTTTACATCAGTATTACTTTACAAATTCTATTTATCAGCAACAATGTTTTTTATATAAATGAATAGAGGTAAGATGCTTGTGTTGCAAGCAAGAGACCTATTTTGATTCCTAGGATTCCATAAGTTCTCTCAAGCACTACCAAAAACACTTCATGAGTGCAGAAGTAGCAGTTACCCCTGAAAATTTCCAGCTTTTTACAAAAGAAAAAAATAAACAAGACAAACAACTATAAATAAGATACTTATTTCACATTAAATATTTAAATCCCTTTACCTACTATAATAAATAGCATTTAAAATAATAGCTAATATTTTTCAATTTTTACTGTTGAATATGTCAAAATTTATTTAGTTTATTATCTTAATAACCTTATAAAAGCAATAATTTTAATTTAAGTTAATATTAAATATAATGCTCAAGATAATGAAGTTCTAAGCAAAGTATATAAGATTTCAATATATATCATCTGTTCCTGGTATATCATTTTCATCATGTGGTCAGCTACCATACTCTGCAAATGAGTGATATTCTTTTTGTGAGCAGCAGATTTCCCAACACATTGTGTCTATTAATAATATCTTGTGATCCTTCTGACCCTATGTGGCACATATATATATATATACATAAATATTGAAGAATATTTATACTGTTGTTTAGTAACTATACTTATTACACAACTCTGTTATTTGCAAGTATATTTATTTATTTAATTTTAATTATTTTGTATAGAAGAATGTAAGAAAGTCATAGAATTATAAGCATAGTTTTAGAAGACAGTGACTATTTTTAAGACCTCCAATTACTTTACAATCTTTAAATTTAATAATTTCTGTGCTTAAATTCCTCTCTCTCTACTATTGAAGATAGTAATTGTGATTGTATAATAAGGCCATTCGTATTTAACTTACTTTATCCCTGAACATAGTCCTGGATTTAGTTAATACTCAATAAAACAGAGCAACTACATTCTTTTCTATCAGGTATTAAAAATATAAGACCTGGAGAAATCAGTGACTGCACTGTTGAAGATATTTTCTTGTAAACAAGATTGCACTAAAGCTTCTGTGCATAAAATTTATTGGTAACATATATGAAAAAACTTACGGTGGAGTAAGGAGGCAGATTTGACAATAGGGGGTGGTTTACCTCTATTGGGGTTAATTCTAAGCCACATGTAACAGATTTCAGGTGACTCCACAGGAGCTGATTCTAGCTTAAAAGCTGCCATGTTCTTTATAGTAATTCCCAGTTTAGACAGATGTTTAGTCTTTTGTACTGTTGAATCTGCAATAACTGACAACTGGGCATAACTGAAAGTGTAGCAACTTCTTCTGATTGAGGCTAATTTCCAAGGAACATTCATTTATGAACCTTCAGGCAGCCACCTTCATGAAAAATAAGAAAACTGAGGAAAGAATAGCACAAAAGTAACAAAGTCAAAAGTGAAATAAATACAACATCACATCGATGTATCTTACCTCTTAAAGTCTTATCTTTTTGTGCTGCATTACAAATCCTTTAATAGAGTTTCTAGAATAATATTATTGAGAAACCATACACAGAATAGCATTGGTGGAAACCCAGGGGGAAATAGAACCCTCTTAGAACACTAGCAGAAACTTGAAATAAACTAATGTAAAAATATTTAATAATTTCATTTTTTCTTGGAGTACGGGGCTTTAATAGAAGTCTATCCTCTAGGGTTGTAGAGCTATAAGGGAAATAATATTAATACTGAGGGGAAAAGCACAAACTATTTTAAAATTTTTGGCATATATTTTATTTTATTTTATTTTTGGTTTTTTGGGTCACACCTGGCAGTGCTCAGGGGTTACTCCTGGCTCCATGCTCAGAAATTGCTCCTGGCAGGCACGGGGGACCATATGGGGCACCGGGATTCTAACCGATGACCTTTTGCATGAAAGACAAACGCCTTACCTCCATGCTATCTCCGGGCCCCTATATTTTATTTTTTAAAGCTACTTCAATTGTCACTGTATGTTGCATCTAAGAAAACTAAGTCATCAGATTTTTTTATGTAAACTGTAAAATATATAAACTAAAGTAAGTTGTATAGAAAACATACTGAGATGGACAACTGAGCCAAAGAATCAGCAAGCTCTTTCACACACACATACACACACACACACACACACACACACACACACACACACACATACACACACATATATACATATATACCATCACTCTATCTCCTATCATTTATCCATTGTTCTTTAGACAATATTTGTATGTGCTTTTTAGAAGAAAGATCTTAAACTCTTAACTGCATAGAAGCATGATGTTGTGAATGTGGGTGCCAGTATGTGCCAGTATCTTACAAAGAACATTTATACTTTGTAATATTTTACAAAGATAATTTGAATTAGATTACTAGCTCAAAACAGGAGACTGTATGTTTGCCTAAAATGACTCTAGATTTTATCCATAGTCTGGTCCGTTCCCCAAAACTATCATATTTGGGTCTCCTTTCCAAAGAGAACTTTTCTAATTTTAATTAGTAGATGTAATTTTATCAATCTGGGGGCAATACAATTTCATCATTTTCTGTATCAGCATTTCAAAAAATGCAACATAAGACAAAACTACTCTAAATTTCTAAACTATGGTCTCCAGTCCTGTTTCCTATTGTAAAATGGATCTTAGCTGAATATATTGACAGATTCTTCCATGTTGCTTTGTCCACCACTACAGGTTAAGAAGAGTTTCGGCAGTTTTAGTTATATAACTGCATATATTGATTTGTATTCATTGTAAATAATCCAATTATTTCACTTGAAATAAAAGACTATGTCCCTTTATGCTATAAATGGTTTTATTTTTCTCTGATATCCCATATAATGCTGTCTTATAGGTCTGAGAACCTGAGTTGTTGCTGATCTCTACATTCCTCAAGAAATCTTTACCTCTGTCTACCCTGAATCATTTTTTTAAAATATATCTTTACTTAAGCACCATGATTACAAGCATGTTTGTAGTCGAGTTTCAGTCATAAAAAAAGAACACCTCCTTCTATGAATTCTAGCCTAACCTCCTCATTGTCTTCTTCCATGGGAAACTGGAACTATAAACTAATATTAGGGATCTTCTCTCATGTTGTACAATCCACACTATTGCCTTAGCCTTTGTTCTACATGAAAATGCCTTGTTTTGATTCATGCAGGACCACATGTACCTATCTTCATGTTCACACTACATAGCTGTGTGCTGAAACAACCTTGGGAGGAGATAAGTGAGCATTAAGTTCCTCTAATATTCCTTCTATTTTCTTTTTATTTTATGTTTGCCCCAATACACCTCAGAGCAGAAATTATATTAAGAAAAGAGTCTGATTTATGCCATAAGATGAGTTCATTTTTATGGCATGAGTAGGCCATCTTTATTTTTTTCTGATTTTTATTTGCTTCACTTTATTCTCCATACACTTGGACAGTGTTTATACCCTCATGCTGTTTGGGGATACCATTCGCGGATAATAACTGTGATGAGAGGTGAAGGATACTTTTTTGCTAACTATTTTTTGCTAAATATTTTGCTAACACTGCTGAATATATGTGGGTTCCAGAAGATGTGATAATGAAGAGCAATGAAGAAAAGTGCATTATCTATAATCTTGTGACTCAGATGAAAACATTTAAAAACTGTACATTCCAAATAATGCTGTCTTGTTAAAACAAAGCATGTGATGATATTAAATATTTTCAGTTAGTCACTTTAATATCATACCTGCTTTGATTTGTTAAGATATAGCCTTAAGGAAAATTCCTGAGCTTGGCTTCCCAAGGAAAAGAGCTCACCATGTGACATGAATCCATGTTGAACAACTATTTCTAGGGGTTATTTATAATGTTTATATACAGAGCAAGTTTGGGTTCTGGGAACTTGGAATGTAATGATAGAAGTATTACCAGTACTGAAGAAATATGAGTGAATGGTAAATGTTAGTGTAGGGCACTGATTGCAATGTGCTGAAGATTTACAGGCAGCCAAGGAAATAATGAAAGCATAATCTCACAGAGGGAAGAGGAAAGTGTTTGGGACAGCAGAAAATGCACAGTGGTCAATAGTAGGATGAGATATTTTATTTATTTATTTATTTATTTATTATTTTGCGGAAGCTACATGTTTTAGCTTGTTCAGGATTCAAACTTTATGAATAACATCAACTTTCAATCCCCATTGTGTCTCTATCTGTATAATAAATTAGATGGACATAAGTTTTAAAGGAATTTTCTATTACCCCTTTCCATGAACATTTCATTAATATATCTATCTGCTAGAGGGTTTTTGTCTTCAGGAAACTCAGATTTCCTTGGTTTCTGTTCTAGACAGGCAGCATATAAAATGCTCATTTTGTGGTGTATTTCTAATATAAATTTTCAACTGGAAATGACATACACAGTATCTGCTATTTGTTTCTGGCCCACCAGACTCCATTACATGCATTATATATAACTTGTTTCCTTTGGTAGGTGATAGAGGGAATAAAGCTGGCTTCTGTTGTTCTCTGTTTCCCTTATAGATTCATTACATTACACGATAAGAAATAGCTCCACTTTCATTATATGGACTTTCAAGCTTTAAAAGTAAGATTGAAGTAAGAGATATTCACTAAAGAAAGGTAAAATTGGATTCAAAAGATGTTTCTTTCAAGACACCAAATCTTTTGGTTGCATACCAAGGTTATTAAAGCATATCTCATTGTTATATATCTCTATATCTGAAAAAGAATAATAAGTGCTAGTGTACAAAAGGAGTAGATGTTTTCATAGACTTGTAGAAAATGAATAGCTTTTCCAATATATATGTATATATACAGTTATTGTAGTTATGGTAAATCCATAAAGTTAATGCTGCTTATTTTTCAGAGAATACAATAGTGGGCAATAATATTTAAAAAATTAACTCATTTGAAATATATGCAGTTCAGTTGTGTTGAGTTATATTCCAAGCCTTATGAGTTATCTGAAACAAAAATAACAGTTATATATTTTAGAAGTAAAATAAATCTTTCACTAGATCTTTCAAAATCCTTAAATTTATTATCCTACTTTTCAGTATATAAATTCTCCCATTCCAAAACTCTAAAAATATATTTGCTATATCTTAAGATTGTTACCAGTTTGAATATAAGAAATATATAAAAACATCACTTTTAAAACTAGTGAAACAAAAGTTTTACTAGTATTATTCATCTCTTTGTATCCTTTCTCATCTGGTAGATTTAGCTGCCAATTTCATGACCACTGGCTATATCTTCTATTCTCTGGCCCTCACACCATCATTATTTCACTCCCAGATGGGGATTCTAAGAAATCAGTCTGATTTTTGACCCTTTGGATTCTAAACCCAGCCAAAATTTTTGAGTATAAATAAAGAAAAATGGACAACGTTAAGTGGGAAGTATCTTTTGACTTGTTTTTTTTGTTATATCATTTATTCCTTATGCAAAATGATCTGCAGAAATACTGATAATTACAGGACCACTGTATATGGTTTTTCTGTAATTTATCATTTTCTATGTTTGAAAAAGGAAAGTGGGGAAGTGTGTTTCAAATATATAGCCTATATCTGTGCTTCCTAATATTACACTGTAATTATTTGTTCTTTATATTAGTAAAAAGAGTAAATTATAAATAAATCCTTAGTTTTACTAGGCACATTTGTGGGGGTTGGACCACACCCAGTGATGCTCAGGGGTCACTCCGGGCTATGAACTCAGAAATCACTCCTGACTTGGGGATGCCATATGCGATGCTAGGGGATCTAACCATGGTCCATCCTAGGCTAGCACAGGCAAGGCAGATGCCTTACTGCTTGCACCACCGCTCCAGTTCCATACTAGACAAATTTTGGAAAGGGATTCTGCAGAGTGTTCAGGAAACTGTTCCCTTTCTAGTGATTCTCAAACAACTTGTCCTAGTGATTCAATGAAACAACCTAGGATGGATTCTATTCAGTTTCCATAGATAATCAGGGTGATGCTTTGTATCTCCTGAGACCCTACCTGGGAAATCTAAGAGGGATTTCTAGGGATCTGCCCAGAATTATTAGAAGAAACATGTTGTATTGGGTACATCTACCTTTTCCATATAAGGCATGAGGTTTAACCTCGGTGCTATCTAGAAGCCTGATTAGCCACATTGTAAACCCTTTAGAGTTACATATTTATCAACTAATAATAAAATGGTATTTTAATTCTTTAGAAAAGTTATTTGGGTAGCAGCACTCTTTATGATTGCTTCTAACATGAACGTAACATGTATATTTAGTCTAATAGATTCTAATAGGTTTACTTAGGGATGAAAATAACACAGGGGCATATGTACAATGGGATAATAATTTGAGAAAAAGAAACCAAACTTGTTATAGATTAAAAAAGAAAGCAAAACTATAAAAAAAAGCATTTTTGTTGAAATCATCACCAGACGCCTTAAATAGTTGATATCTATACATTCTACAAACTCTTTCCTTGCATTTCACCAGTCTGGTTTTGATCTCCAGTATTCCATATGATCTATCAAGTCCACCAGGAGTGAATCCTGAGTGCAGAGTTAGGAGTAAACCTTGAGGACCACTGAAAATTCCTTTTTTGGGGTCACACTCAGTAACGCTCAAGGGTTACTCCTAGCTATGGGCTCAGAAATCGTTCCTGTCTTGAGGGACCATATGGGACGCCAGAGGATCGAACCACAGTCAGTCCTAGCGTAGGCAAGGCAGATGCTTTACTACTTGGACCACTGCTCCAACCCTGAAATATTTCTTTTTTTTTTTTTTTTTGGTTTTTGGGCCACACCCGGTGACACTCAGGGGTTACTCCTGGCTATTCACTCAGAAGTCGCTCCTGGCAGTCACGGGGGACCATATGGGGAACCGGGGGATCGAACCGCGGTCCGTCCTAGGTTAGCGCAGGCACCTGAACTCCAGCGCCAATGCCTGGTCCCTGAAATATTTCTATTTTAATAAAAATTTCTATGACACTAATTTAACTTAAAGTATTAACATAATTCATGTTATAGAGTAGCATCTTATTAATTGAAACAAACATGCATTTACTTTTAAGTCAGTGAGGTGAAATCATTGTTTCATGGTAGCTATTGTCAAAATAATGTTTTACAAGTAAATCACAAAATTTGTGCAAAATAAAAACAGAATTTTATTTCATTTAGATATCTATGGATGTTTAATATTTAGTAATCAATATTAAATATATGTGTTCCATTCTCTTCTCAGTACTGGAGATAGATCTGAAAATGAGAAATGATGTATGGGCCTTGTGACATGTATTCTAGAAGCAACAGAAGGAAGTAAGCATATGAATGCAATAGTAGAAAGTGTGATTAAGATGAGATATAATGCCATAGAGTATAAGCATGAAAGATGTAGATAACAGTATACATAGTACTCACACAAATCTGGTTGATTGACAAGATTTTTAGATGGAGGAAGTCAGCATAAGACACCTCAGGAAATAGTTTTACATCTGCTGATTTTTTAAAGCATGTCTATTCACAGCTTTATCCAAATGTCATTATGTCTAGCAGATGGAAAGGGAATGAAAAGTTTAAAAATAGGTCACGCTTGAGGGCAAATGCATAAAGGCTTCTTTTATTTCATTTCTTCCACAACTATTTATTGAGTCTTACAATGCTTCATACTGTGGGCAAGTGTCAAGAAACACAATTTTGTGCAAAACAGCCTTGCAGTTGTTGTGGAGAGGAGTCTTTCAGGATTATTGACCCTTAGAAATAGAGTATAATTCAGCGATGACTCTCACCTCTAACGAAAGTAGCCATATTTTAAAAACAAACACAGAAATAACAAAAGTAAGAGAGAACTCTCAAAATTATAGGACAATGCAAAGGCCTTCCTTTTTGGTTAGAAATTTCTATTTCATCACCTGCCCCAACTATTACCACAGTGGATAGGGCCATATTTTTAGCTCTAGGACAAAACATTAAAAATGTTTTCTCTCTAATTAGATGTTTACAAAAATTATGAATGGTCAGTAAAAAAGTAGATACAGCCAGAGACTGATTTTGTTTCTGTTCATCATTCCTCCACCTGCTCTTTAAAGTCTACAGTTGTTTCCCACTAATTGTATCTGGCATGCAGTTGGCAAGCCAGTCTGAGAGGCTTTCTCTCTTGTGGTCTAGGTCAGCTTTAGCCCATGGGAGAGAAGTAGGATCGGGTTCATTGAATCAAAGACCTAAAAAGTCACCGAGTAGATTTTCCTATAATCTTGGAGCTTATTTTGTAAACAAGTTCCTCTTTAATCATAGCTTTCTTTCTCTCTTATAAGTTCTTCCACACTAGCCCTAAGTCACATATTTTTGGTGAACAGGAGAGGAATGAGCTAGTTAAAAACAGCCATTATCACCATTCACCACTTGGGTTAGTATTAAAAAAATAGGAAAAAAAAACTCCCTTACACCCCTCCCTTTTTGAAAATGTTATTTATATCTTTTAGATAGGAGCTCCCACCTTTGTCATTGAATTTTGGAACGTGAATCACTTTGTTTTACCTCATATTTCTATATCTTTCTAAAACCCAAGAAAAGAAAAATAAATAAGTGGATAAGGTCCAGTGGCTAAATAGGTTCAGGTGCATTTCTTTGGTAAAAAAAATGGTCAGAACTAAATACCCAAGCCAAAGTCAAAGACAATAGAACCAAGAGACCCAAACTATAACAAGCTAAACAAAAATGAAGCTATTATATTGGTAGACCCAGGAATAAAGGTGGAGGTATGGCATGTATGTTGGGAACTTGGTGGAGGGAGGTCAACATTGGTGATGGGCATGGCCTAATTAACTGTCACTATATGCCCGAAGTACAACTATAAAGGACTTGTAATTCAAAATAATTGCAATAAAAAGTTAAAAAAAATAGGAAGCTACAGTGTCTTGTCTGAAATAATTATCAATAAAGATATCTCAAGAGGAATTAATGCATTTATTCTGTGATGGATGCTATTCTAAAAACGATCTTAAATAAAGGAACAAAGAAGAGGTGATGTTCTTCCTTTTGAAAGCATATTTAATTTCTCAAAGTAATATGAGAGCAAAGAAAAACAGTAAAAATGAAATATTCAACTCCATTCTTTTTTAAAATATATTTTATTTAAACACCTTGATCACACACATGATTGTGTTTGGGTTTCAGTCATGTAAAGAGCACCACCCCTCACCAGTGCAACGTTCCCATCACCATTGTCTCAAATCTCCCTCCTCCTCACCCAACCCCCACCTGTACTCTAGACAGGCTCTCCATTTCTCTCATACATTCTCATTATTAGAACAGTTCAAAATGTAGTTATTTCTCTAACTGAACTCATCACTCTTTGTGGTGAGCTTCCCGAGGTGAGCTGGAACTTCCAGCTCTTTTCTCTTTTGTGTCCGAAAATTATTATTGCAAGAATGTCTTTCATTTTTCTTAAAACCCATAGATGAGTGAGACCATTTTGCTTCTCTCTCTCTCTCTCTGACTTATTTCACTCAGCATAATAGATTCCATCTCTCCTGACAGCTGCATAATATTCCATTGTGTATATGTACCACAGTTTCTTTAGCCATTCATCTGTTGAAGGGCATCTTGGTTGTTTCCAGAGTCTTGCTATGGTAAATAGTGCTGCAATGAATATAGGTGTAAGGAAGGGGGTGTTGTATTGTATTTTTGTGTTCCTAGGGTATATTCCTAGGAGTGATATAGCTCGATCATATGGGAGCTCGATTTCCAGTTTCTGGAGGAATCTCCATATCCACCAGCAGTGGATAAGAGTTCCTTTCTCTCCACATCCCCGCCAACACTGTTTGTTTTCATTCTTTGTGATGTGTGCAGTTCTCTGGGGTGTGAGGTGGTACCTCATAGCTGTTTTGATTTGCATCTCCCTGATAATTAGTGATGTGGAGCATTTTTTTCATGTGTCTTTTGGCCATTTGTATTCTTGTTGAACACAGTACTCTTTGTATTCAATTTAGACAGTTAATAGTCAGTTTTTTAAAATGAAAATTTTGTGAAATAAGATATTTATAGCTATATATACAATCAATATTTTACCAACATATAGTACAGAATAGAATCCAGATACTTGGGGCTAGAGAGATAGCATGGAGGTAAGCGTTTGCATCTCATGCAGAAGGTTGGTGGTTCGAATTCCAGCATCTCATATGGTCCCCTGAGCCTACCAGGAGTGATTTCTGAGCATAGAGCCAGGAGTAAACTCTGAGCGCTGCTGGTGTGACCCAAACAAACAAACAAACAAACAAGCAAAAGAATTCAGATACTTGCTAAAACTTTACATTTATACTAATGTATCTTATTTTTTGTAATGTCATTATTATTATTATAAATACTCATGCTCCACTTTCTTGAAGTATAAAATGAGGCAATGAGATATAAAGGAACATTTGCAGATATCAAGTTTGTAGTATGGCAAAAATTTAATCCTGCCACTTTGGTTAGAGAGAATGTGCTTCTGGAATCTAAACCAGTTACCTCTCAGTGAAGAGTGTTGAAAAACAGATGAGAAAGGCACTGCCTAGAAAAATTTAAGTTCATTTACTTTGGCATGTTATTCATTCTGCAGCATTAAACACATTAAAATTACTGCAAAGGCTTTTTGCATGATATGATCATTTACTATAAACAAAAAGCAAAATGCATGCCAAAGATCTATAAAAGTAAATGGACACAATGATTGTTCTCATTTTATTTGCATGTTCCTGGGTGACAAATTAGCAGATGTTTTTAAGGAAGACTTTCTTGAATGTTTCACAAAGTTCTTGTGAGCTGAACATTTATTTTTTAAGAAAGAGAAGAAATAATGTTTACTTAGAGCATTCTTAGAAAGATGGAGGTAAGTGTATATTTATATATTTGAGTTGAATAAAGAAAGTGTTATGGATGGAATGCTTGTGGCTTCTACCCAACTCGTGTTGAAAGCCTATCCACAAAATGATGTATTCTTGGTGGGGTTTGAGAGATGGTTAGTATTACATGACAGCGTGGTAATATAATAATATATTATATATTAATATATAAACCTTATACTATAAGAGTCAGGGATAAGTCTGGGACTCTTCTAATATAAAAGAAAATAGAGGCCATCCTGTTTCTGCCTGTGAAGAAAAGAGGGACAGATTCTATCATCATGCCAGTAAGAAAGTCCTTCCCAAACATCAAATTGGTTAACTCTTTGATCTTCAATTTCCCAGCTTCTAGACTACTAAAAGTAACTATCTTTTGTTTATGTTACCCAAGCTATGATATTTTCTGAGTCCAAGAAGACTATGAGAAAGCACATACTCTAAATGAACCATTGTTCTGTAAGGATAGTAAAGTCCTGGCATCATAAGGAGGTGAAACCAGAGAACCAAACCAAATATATTAGTTTCCTGTGACTGTTCTAGCAAATGACCACAAACTGGGTCATTTGAAAATAACAGAAATTTACTCTCACAGTTTTGGATGCCCAAAGTCCAAATTCACCATGTTGGCAAGACCACACTCCTGTTGGAGTCACCAGGGGAGAAACCACGCTTCTCTTTCCAGTTTTTGGTGGTTGTTGGAACTTCTTGACTTGTGGCCACATCTCTCTCATCTTTGCTTCTGTGGTCACACTGCTCCCTCCCCTGTCTGTGCCTTCCACTATTTTTTGTCTCAGTTCAAGCTTCTTCTGTCTTACTCTTACAAAAGCTCTCAGACTTTGATGGAGGACCACCCTGATAATCCTGGGACAATTCCTCATCCCAGCAACCTTATCTTGATTACATCTATAGGGATCTCTTTCCTAAAAAGATTGCCTTCACAGGTTCTGAGAATCAGGGCCTAGGCATTCCTTGCCAGTAGACAATAGTGTCACTATTCATTACTCTACAAGATGTGCCAAAGGAGACTTTTTTTTCTGGGCAAATTATCCTTGTGAAATTGCTACTATTAGGAAGTCATTCTTCACCTTCACCACATGCCCAGAAAACATGCTAAAACTTTGAAATAGATTGCTGTATCCAAATGTGTGCACAAAGTATCAGAATGGGCATATCTAATGTGTTGGAGACAGTCTATTCTTAAAATACACAACTATGTGAGTTCCAGTGAAATCTACTTCCTGTTTGGCCTTCCAAAGATTCCAAAGTAGGTGTGGGTGAATAAAGATGAATAAAATGTGACTGCTGCCATTGCACACATTAGCATTTTAAATAAGTAGTTGATATTAAATTAATTCAGGGTGAATGCCCTGAAGGTTAGGCAATTGGCAGCATTTGGTATTCCCATCTGTTAAAGTAATTCTTGTCCTATCAAATGGTGAGGGACTTGTCTTTGAGAATTTTGCAGCATCAGTGCCTATCAAAGACCTGGAAGTTTGAGGCGTTATGAGTTTGAAAGGCAATTTTACAAGAAAAATTTGTGAACACAAAGCACATTTGCTAGAATGATGTACCTTTTATCTTCAAATGAGTTTGTGGCTAATGCATCTAGTAAGGAAAAAAAAGGTCAGAATAAGGTGATTAATATCAAAATAGAGCCCAAAATCTAAATTAGATGCTGTTGTATTTGGAATTATTTGCCCAAATCCGCACATTTCAAATATCTGAAGACTAGATTAATTTCTAGATATTCTACTTTGTACATCATTCTAATAATTTTTATAATAAAGTATTTTTAAGTAGAATATGAACAATAAATAAGAGTGGAGGCACAGAATGGGAATTTCTTGACATAATCATATTCATTGAGAATTATCTTGTTAAATGAGAACTACATTTTATGACAACATTGGATCACATTATTAGTGTTTAAGATGGATTCTGAAAAATACATTCTGTCTGACCATTGGAAACCAAAAATATTTATTTTATTATAAATTGCTTCTATCAATACATTGATTACATGAAATATTATAAGATATCATTTATATGATCTCAGTAGAAATTTTATGTCCTTAAGAGAATAAGATATTTGTGTTCCAGTTACACAGGTGAGGAGATTGAGATTCAGGGAAGGTAAGTCTGATGTAACATAGCTGAGGAATCCTGAAAGAGATTTTATCTTAGGAAGTAAAACACCATTCTTTTTGTATGAATTACCCTGCTATCTTAAGTACTTTCTTCAGTTTTATAGTCATTGGGCTCCCATTTTAAGCACAATGAATAGACTCTTTCTATATGGATTAAGAGAGAATTGCCCCACCCACTTCTATTATTCTTTCACTTCCCCTTCAAGATGTTTTTCTTTAGATAATTTGAATTTCTTCTTCTCTGGAATACACGTTGTCCTTCCTGATTTACCTAACTGGTGGGCTTACATGATGATAGAATTAAATTAAAGATAATAAATTATCTGTAAATTAAATATGTAGAAGTGACAAAATGATATAAAAACAGGTGGCTGATCTCTAGGAGGATTATGGTGTCTGAGACAGTATTGTGTATCTTGTCTTGACTTTTGAATAAATATTTATTCATAAATGGGACATTTAAGACAGAAAGCTAATGTTACAGATATGACTCCTTCAACCACTCTCTCAATAATATGGCCAAGTTCCTCTTGTTTCTTTGCACCTCACAACCTATTTATAGACTGCTATAACGTAGAAACAGAGAACTTCAGATAGTGGAAAAGATTTAGAACTTTATAAAATAAAGGAAGTGACACTTCTCTATTTCAAACATCACTTTGTTATAATTGTGCTTCCAATCAAAATTTTGACTTGTCACAATGTCTTCTCTTGATTAAGGCTAATTAGTCCTAGAGGAAAGCAGACTGCAGCATCAAAGCAGTCTGCAAATCTGCAGGTAGTAAAAATTCTGGACATAATACTCAAAAGCAGATGAAAAGGTCTGGATATTAAAAGATAGTAAAAATATCTGGAAAGCACTGTGCCTGTTAATTCAACTTTTCATTGCTTAGATCCCAAATGCATTATTTAAGGGAAGATGCAACTGCTGTTGTGATTTGGTTATATCATTTTTTTTCTGGTCCTCCTTTATTTTAATTTTAAATAACATATTTATTTAAGCACCATGATTACAAACATTCTTGTATTTGGGTTCCAGTCCAAAAATAGAACACCCCCTTCACCAGTGCAACCTTCCTGCCACCAATGCCCCCCTCATCTCTTTTCTCCCCCCACCCACTGCCTATATTCGAGGTAGGCATTCTATTTATATTACTCTCTACCATTGTCATGATAGTTGCAGTGTAGTTATTTATTTAATTGAACTCACCACTCTGTGGTAAGCTTTATATCATGGGCCAGGCCCTCCAGCCTTTATCTTTATTATCTCTTGGCATTATTAATTATTATTAAATAATTTAATTAACATTATTGATAATTGTTATTTAAAAATATATTGTTAAAATAAC
Organism: Crocidura indochinensis; assembly: GCA_004027635.1. Taxonomy (NCBI): domain Eukaryota; kingdom Metazoa; phylum Chordata; class Mammalia; order Eulipotyphla; family Soricidae; genus Crocidura; species Crocidura indochinensis. The sequence continues at coordinate 18,672 of PVKC010001353.1, read as the reverse complement.
AATAATATTATTATGTCTTTTATTTTTCTGAAATTCCATAGATAAGTGAGACTATTCTGTGTCTATATCTCTCTCTCTCTGACTTATTTTCCTCAACATAATAGTTTACATGTTCATCCACGTATAGGAAAACTTCATAACTTCTTTTTTCCTAATGGATGCATAGTAGTCCATTGTGTATAAGTATCACAGTTTCTTTAGCCTTTATCTGTTGTCAGGCATCTGGTTTGTTTTCAGGTTATGACTATTGTAAATAGCACTATAATGGATATAGGTGTTTGAAGGCATTTTTGTATTGTGTTTTTATGTTCCTAAGGATATACTCCCTCAGAGTGTTATAGTTGGAACATGTGGGAGCTCAATTTCCAAATTTTTGAGTAGTCTTCATATTGTTTTCCATAAAGGCTGGACTACAAGGAAATGAAAAGTCTCATTGAAGTTTTATACCACAGAGACTGGCACACATCACAAAAAAGTAAGAAGAATCAGTGCTGGTAAGGATGTTTTTAAATACTTGATTAGAGAATCATTCTCTTTTCATTCATGACAAATAATTGACTTATTGCTTTAGAAAATAATCCACTATTTTATATTGTTTACAAGTATATGTTATTTATTCTGTTTATTGGTTCACATCTGCTTTTCTAGCTTTTTACAATAGATTTGAGGCAATCAGTGCATGCTTTGGGGAAGATAGAACCTAACAATTTCAAATACAAACCTCAACTCTCAGTGTTATATTGCCAAGCCACAGTTTATTAAAATTCAAAACATAACACAACACTTGCCTTATTAATTGCCTTGCCAAATTGAAGAAGCAATATGAAGTTTATTGTACTGCTATCAGTTCAACTAACTATTTTAATGAATGACTATTGTGGTTTTACCCTGAGGCTTTTAAAATTTAATGGCATACTGGGGCCCGGGAGATAGCATGGAGGTAAGGCATTTGCCTTTCATGCAAAAGGTCATCGGTTCGAATCCTGGTGCCCCATATGGCCCCCTGTACCTGCCAGGAGCAATTTCTGAGCATGGAGCCAGGAGTAACCCCTGAGCACTGCCGGGTGTGACCCCCCCCAAAAAAAAAACAAAAAACAAACAAACAAAAATTTAATGGCATACTGAGAAATAAAAATGTAAGAAGGAGAAGTAATCTGGAATGCGATCACCTGCCTTTCGCTGCTGGATGTGGGTTGCCATAATGATCACTCTCTGCGACACAGCTGGCATCACCAATGACTTGGGTACAGACAGTCTACATCCTGGGGCTAAGTAATTTGCAACCCCTAAATCATCTAAGCCTCTTGCTCATTCTCCCAGAAAAAAAGGTATTATGTACAGTCCCATTAAATAATCTTGTGCATTTATGTATCTTTGAGAATTTCCAGTAGATTAAAATTCTATCATAAATGGGGCCAGAGAGATAGCACAGTGGTGTTTGCCTTGCAAGTAGCCGATTCAAGACCTAAGGTGGTTGATTCGAATCCCGGTGTCACATATGGTACCCGGTGCCCGCCAGGAGCTATTTCTGAGGCACAGAGCCAGGAGTAACCCCTGAGCACCGCCGGGTGTGGCCCCAAAACAAAACAAAACAAAAATTCTATCATAGTTTCCCAACTTTCTCTACCCACCTTCACATGTCTCTCTAACCTTCCTTGAATTTTCTATCTAGAAAGAACTACAGAAACAGACTATGCTCAATATCTACTATTTTTACTCCATTTAAAATAAGCCAAATCAAACTAGAAAATTGCACAGGGGTTCAATTTTGCATCTCACTGACTACTTTGAATTCCCAGAATCACGTGTGGTATTCTAAATACCACCTTGGGTTACTCCAGTGCACAAAGCCAGGAGAAATTTATCTATGAGTACCAAGGGATATGGAATCCCAACTCCCCACAAAGAGAAAAATGACCAGAGCCAATATTTTTTTAACATATTTAACTTTAACTTGCTGCAATGAATGAGAGCCAAAACCAAGAAATCAGTTACATAATTTATTGACTTTGTGCACATATGCTGTTTGTTTGTTTGTTTGTTTGTTTGCTTTTCAGCCATACCTCATGGTGGTCAGGGAATACTCCTGGCTCTGTGCTCAGACATCACTACTGTTAGACTCAGGAGACCATATAAGATTGAACCAGGATAGTAATATGCATAGCAACAGCTTACCTTCTGTACTATTTTTCTGATCCCAGCAGTTTTATTTTCTATGGAATTGGATTTATTCATAGAAATTGTGCTAATAAACAATAATATGGTATATAATTTAATTTAATCCATGACACTATTTAAAGCAGAATCAGAATTATAATGGTTTCAGGAAAAAAATGGACTAAAGGTAATTTTTATTGTGATCTAGGGTTTTACAAGGTGTTTAAACAAAAATTTGGAAATGAAGTTTAGTGTAAAAATAGGATATATTTTTTCTTACCATAAATATTAAAAATAAAGCTACAAAGCTCACCATCTGGCATGATTGCAAAAGGTACCTTATTCACGAATTTTACATTCATCTATGATTTATACTTCATAGGTCTAAGATCCTAGACAGTCACTTCACTAACTAATGACTTATGCGTATCCAAATTCCCCAAATTTGAATTTACAAAGTATTTTTAGAGATGATGTGTTTTCTTAAGACTTTTATAACCTGCATCCTAGATAACACAAGGCCCCAAGGGAGGAAGCTCACTTACCAATTTATTTAATGCATTTATTATTTCTTGTATTTTAGGTACCATGATTAAAAGTATGATTAAGGATAGGATTTTATGATTATAAAAGTTCAACCCTCCATGAGTGTTCCGTGACTCAACCCACTCTATCTTGCCATTTCAGATAAATATCTTTGATTTAATCATAAGGAAACATAAGGTAGGGATTTCTTCCCTATAACCTGGTACCAACTTGAGTCATTAATTAAACAGGGTTTTGAATCATTAACAAAAATCTTATAATCAGAGGTTTTCTTTGAATTTTTTTATTAGTGCCTATAATATAAATTTAAACCATAGTGACCATGTATGGTACATTATAGCACAAATCATGTGGAATTATTATATTGAGAGCTCATTGAATCTGAAAGAAACCATTGAGAGCATATCACTAAGTACTTCATTACTGGGATATTTGAACTGTCTGCCAAGTCAGATCCAAAGAAATCAAAATACTTTTATATGATTGGTTTAGGGAATGAATTTCTACTTATGCAGTATGTAAGATATGTAAAGAGGAATACATTTTTATTAGGTTCTCTTCAAACCCTCAGAAAACTAACCTTATTTACCCATGTTTTCTTTAGGTAACCTTGCTTCAACATTCCCTCATTAATTTCAGACCACCATGATACTATAATATAAATAAAGATATGCAATTTCCTCTATCATGATTTTTTTTGCAAGTTATACTTACTTTAACTTTATTTTTCTTTTTTTTTTTTTTTTTTTGGTTTTTGGGCCACACCAGGCAGTTTTCAGGGGTTACTCCTGGCTGTTTGCTCAAAAATAGCTCCTGGCAGGCACGGGGGACCATATGGGACACGGGGATTCAAACCAATGACCTTTGGTCCTGGATCGGCTGCTTGCTAGGCGAATGCCACTGTGCTATCTCTCCGGGCCCTTACTTTAACTTTTAATACTAGGTCTACATTTTAATAACACAGCAAAGGTTTTATGTAACAAGTTTTATAAGTGCTAACACCTACTCAAAGCAACAGAGCAAACATTTACCACAGAACAGTGTTTTTTTTTTCTGACGCCCACCTATAAAATTCATCTATGATCATTTTTAAAAAAAATATTAAGGTTTAATTCACAGTCACTAATTTATATATAATTAAACTATATAGTTTGAAAAGGGGTAAGGTACGTTTGGACCATACCTAGCAAGATTCATCACATATTTCCTACTCTCTGCTTAGAGATCACTCTTGGCTATGTTCAAGAGACAATATGAAATACAAGTTGAAACCACAGTCAGATATGTGTAAAGCAAAGATGTAACCCCTGAATTACATCTTTGCCTCAAAGTTGAAGTTGTAACACCTAAATGTTAAGAATATATAAACAAATCTTTATATAGTGTTAAATATTCATTGGATGAGATCATGTATGTAATTAAGGGAAAGCTTAATATACATATTAAAATATAATTTAAAAGAATGTGAGACTATATGATATACATGGCCCGATGAAATTTCAATAAATCAAAGTTGATTGAAAGCAAATTTGTGCCCAGATACCATAATACACGTATTATGCAAACACAAATTTAATGCTCATATGAAATGTTGGAAAACATCTTCAGTACTTTTGCTTACTTTTGCTTAAGTGCTTTTACTTTTTGAGCCCAATAACACAGTTCACAAACAGAGAAATTGTCTTGCATTAAGCCCTGAATTTGATAAAACCTCAAAATTAAAAATAAAATGTATAATAAATTCATTATAAAGCAATTAATACATATTGAAAAACGTAACAAATTGCTTTGGGATATTGAAAGGTCAAAGCACAGTTGTTCATAACATTCCTATCGTGAGCATATTATTACCTCAAAACCAGAAAAAATAGTAAAGATTACTTAGATGGAAGGTAAAACTCCATAATGATGAACAAGGAGATATTTGTAATATAAACCTCAATGGATAGGCTATAATTTGTGTTCTAATGAAAAGTATGACATTAAAATGGAAGGGTAAGTTTTATGGATTAAAAACAAAGAAGGAATCAGTGTGATTTTTTCTAAATCCATACTTTCAGTTCATGTATTATAAATTCATAAAAGCATAATATGATTTCCTTATTTCTAAAGACATATATATATATATTTTTTGCTTCTTAAGACAAAGCAATGAAATTTTTGGTAGTAAAACTAAGTTCCACAACTTTCTAACTAAGATCAACAGTTTGCTTTAATGACTTGTGAAGTATACTCATGAAAACATGCACCATTTCTTTCTATTGTTAATAGTTTTTAGAAAGAATTTTATTATTATTATTATTATTTTAATATTAAGGTGAGCTGGAGTGATAGTAGCGTTGGGAAGCATGTTTGGCTTGCAGACCTAGGATTAGTTAATTAATTAATTAATTAATGTTTGTGGCAGACCTAGGATTAATTAACTCCTGCATTCCACATGGTCCCTTTAGCATCGCAAATGGTAATTCTTAAGCACATATCCAGAAGTAATCATCTAGCAGCATTGAATAAGACCTAAAAACATAAAAAGAAAGAAAGAAAAAGAAAGAAGAAAGAAGAAACAAAGAAAGAAAGGAAGAAAGAAGAAAGAAAGAAAGAAAGAAAGAAAGAGAAAGAAGAAAGAAAGAAGAAAGAAAGAAAGAAAGAAAGAAAGAAAGAAAGAAAGAAAGAAAGAAAGAAAGAAAGAAAGAAAGAAAGAAAGAAAGAAAGAAAAGAAAGAGAAAGAAAGAAAGAAAGGTAGCTTGAATCTTTCACATTATGGTGTTTTACCTTCTCAAGCTATTTTAGTGATCCATTAGCAGTTTACCTAAGACCATTGTTGTTTGTTTTTTACTAGCAGTTGGAAAAGTGCTTTAAATGCCCCCTATGTTAACATTTTATGATTCTTTTAAATAGCTCTTCTGAGGTACATTCTTATTAGCATATAATAGTCTAGCTCTCTGAGATTAAAAAACACCACATATGTTCTACAATATGAAAATACTTAAACTTTGTATATAATTCCCTTACTTGAGTAAAAATTAAAAATATAGCTAAATTAGAATCTGTATATATGAATAGAGTATAATTTTTACATTACCATAAACTTCCATGACCCACAATAATGAAACAATTGAAAGCTTAATGGCAATAAATTCTTATTATGGGCTAAAGAATTTTATAGCAGTATCTAACATATTTATCTGACAGGGATAAGGAGGTTTTAGAAACCAAATGTGGATAATAAATTATTGGTGCATTTAAAAAATTAAATATACTTTTATATGTATCAATGGTTCACAAATAAGAACTATACATTTGCACTTTTATAAAATAATATACTATACAAAAATGTGCTACCTTCAAATCAGCATATGAATCTTTAAGTTTTAAATAAGTAATATTTAAATAAATAGATATGGATGTTTATGCATTATAGATTATAACACTGGTTTATGAATAATAATTTTATTATTTGAATACTAAGTTTTAAATTTTAAACAGTCTCTTAAAAGCTTGACTTAACCATCACCAAAATAACCTCTAACCACTAGATTTTTCACTTCTTTTTGTCCATAAATTTAACACTTTTCCTAAAATAGATGTTAGAGTATCCAGTGGAAATCAAAATAAACTGTAATTATGTCGTTGTCCTCTAGGATTCATAAAAGTGTGAAGAGTTGCATAAACACAACATAAGGCTAAACAGAAAACCTATTTTCTAAGCTATAGCTATAAGTCTTTAGGGGTTTTCGTCCTTGTAAAGGGATAGCTATTATTGAGCCATATTCCAGTATCCAATGAGAGAGATGTAAACATTTTCTTCAAAATTTAAGTTTTGGGGGCTGGAACAATAGCTACAGTGGGTAGGGCATTTGTCTAGCAAACAGCTGATGGGGTTTGATCCCAGGGTTCCCATATGGTCATGGCACCAGGCAGGAATAAATTCTGTGTGCAGAGATAGGAATGAGTTCTGAGTGCAGAGCCAGGAGTAACTCCTGAGCACTGTTAGGTGTGGCCTCAAAACCAAAATAAATGAATAAATAATAAATACAACTCCAGTTTGTTTAATGGTACTTATGTTTAGTTTGAGAAGATTGGAAAGCAGTATTGAATGTTCCCATGTCCAATAATGATAAGGAAATAGAGATTCTTAAGCCAAAAGTGGCTACTGTGTCTGTAAGGGTGACGACCTCAGTTACCAGAACCAGCCCTTTGTAACTGCTGCAGTATGGCAGTTGGCTCAGGGAGTATATAAAGCCCTAGGCTAAAGAGCAGTGTGGGAAGAGGGCCTAGAAGATTCTGCCGCGGCCACCACCACCACCACCACCACCACCACCACCACCGATTACTACTGCTGGATGGTCATTGTTGATTTGCTGGAGAAACTGTTTACCAGATTCCCAGCTCATGCTGTCTTTTTTTGCCTCTCTTACTGCTCCAGGCCTAAAAATAATACCATACCTTTCTCCAAAGTTTCATCTTTTCCCATAGTATAAAAATAGTCATTATCTTATACTATTATGGTACATTTATAGTAAATATATAAGTTTGGTACATTTATCATAGCTATTAAGACAATGTTGGCATTGGTTATAATTTTTATCAAAGCTATTATTAAAACTATTAATTTAGCTATCATTACTGTTATAAGTATTCCATTATTTATGCATATGTTCTTGGTTTTTATTAATGCTTTATTCTGTCCATAACTACATTTGAGATATCAAATTCCAAGTTGTGGCTATTTACCTTTATTTTTATGGCCCAAATCAAAATTTGATTCGTGATACTACATCTGGCTTCTCAAGTACACCCAGAATGATACCATTGGGTCACATCCGGCAGTGCTCAGGGTTTACTCCTGACTCTATGCTCAGAAATCACTCCTGGCAGTCTCGGGAAGAGTCTCCTGGCAGTACCAGAAACACAGAGCAGTTTTAACCCCCAAATTACTCTGATATTTTCCTAAACAGAAAACAAAACAGAAAAAAAAATCATGCCTCATGTCCTCAAACTCTGTAATCACTATTCAATATTTAATTGCATATTCAAGGGCTTTGTTTTTCTTTTTCCTTTTTTTAAATTTTTAATCTTTATTTAAACACCGTGATTACAAATATGATTGTAGTTGTATAATTTCAGTCATGTAAAGAACACCTCCCTTCACCAGTGCAACATTTCCTCCACCAGTGTCCCAAATCTCCCTCCTCCCCACCCCACCCACACCTGTACTGAAGACAGGCTTTCTACTTCCCTCATTCATTCACATTGTTAGGATAGTTCTAAATGTAGTTATTTCTCTAACAGCATTCATCACTCTTTGTGGTGGGGCTTCATGTCGTGAGCCGCATCTTCCAGTCCTCATCTCTTTTGTCTCTGAATATTATTGCAAGAATGTCTTTTATTTTTCTTAAAACCCATAGATGAGTGAGAGCATTCTGCTTCTTTCTCTCTCTGACATATTTCACTCAGCATGTCAGAGATTGAATTCAATTTTCATGCCCAGAGATCACTTATGGAGATACTCAAGATACAATGTACACTGTTGAGAATTAAACCAGGATGTTTTGCTTAGAACTTATCTTGACTTTTGTGATTGAAATTTGTGATTTGGGTTGACTTAAAGATAAAATAGGCAATAAAATTTCAGATCAAATATTGGGGAAAATACACACCTATTCAGTTCTTTGTGGGCCATTTATTCTTTAACATTCAGGACTTACACCTGGTGGTGCTCTGGAGAGCCTCAGAGCATATAGATTACAGTACTTGTATTCAAAGCTATTCATTCTTCCAATGTATGCATGACAAGCACTTTAATCTAGGAGCTATACCTCTTGCCCCTCTTCTCACTTTTGAAAACTTCAAAATATCCAGCAATATTAAAACCAGTATATTATTTTGTGTTGGAACAGAATATTTTTACTTAGGAAGCAGAACCCATTGGAATAAATGAATTTCATATCCCACAATATGGTTCAAAATTATCCTATAGTAAAACACACCCACAAATTAAAAAAGAAAATAAATGGTGAAGAATGAAAATAGAGTAGTGTAGTCAATTTCAAGAATATTGTGATACTAAAAACATTTTAACCTTTGCTTATATTTAAGTTTAAAGAACATGTAGTAAAAAATCAGATAACAATGATTTTGGTTATCAAAATGTGTTTGGAAATGTTGAAAGAACCAAGTTATCTCTATTCCTTCTCAAATTTTTTGTTTTTTTGGGCCATTTGATGCTCAGGAGTTACTCCTGGCTAATGGTTCAGAAATTGCCCCTGGCTTGGGGGGGACCATATGGGACGTCGGGGGGGTCAAACCGCGGTCCTTCCTTGGCTAATGCTTGCAAGGCAGACACCTTATCTCTAGCGCCACCTCGCCGGCCATCATTCCCATTTTTATTATCTCATGGTACTATAAATATCTTATGTTAACATATTTTCAACATCTGTGTAAAATAAGAATAATATTGCTACCAAAATTATTTGAGATAATTTGTTGAAGATTCTTTCAGGGATTTTTAGAAATGGCTCTAAAATTATAGTGATAATTTTATATGGATATATGATCAAATATTATTATGGCTGATAAAATTTTATCTAATTTTATGTGCCATAGCAACAATAAGTTAATTTTTAAATTCTTAATATAGTTCCTAAATTCCCAATCTTTTCTTTTGTTTTTTTGGGGAGGACACACCCTGTAATGCTCAGGGGTTACTCCTGGCTATGCACTCAGAAATTGCTCCTGGCTCAGAGGGACCATATAGGATGCCAGGGATCGAACTAACATTTGTCCTAGATCAGCCATGTGCAGGGCAAAAACAGTACCAGTGTGCTATCACTCCAGCACCAAAATTCTTATTATTTTTATGCCAGTTTTAAGACTATGAGAAGATTCTATCCACTTTCAGTATTGTATACATCAACTAATAGAGATTCAAAGACATAAGATATAGACTCAGTTAAAAGCTATTATGTGGTGCTTGTCTTTATTGCTGTAGTACTCACTGGATATTTTATTTGATATTTCTTTTTGTATAATTTTTTTGATAATTCTTTTTTTTTCATTCCTCTCTCAAATTGAGGTTGAGAACCTCTAGAAAGACTCTACCCATTTTCGGCTTATTTTATTTTTACCCCATTTTATTGCTTTTCTTTTCTTCAAACAAAGCCACGTAACTTGAACTATCTAGTTCCGCCTCTCTAATAGAAGGGGAAATAAGGGAGAGTACCAGGACCAAACAGATGTATGATCGCTAAGTAGTAAGCTAGACACAGAGGGAACCACTTATTCTAGCAACCTGGGGCGTGAAAGTGGGGGATATGGGATGCAAGTTGGGAATGGGGGTGGAGGGAGGACATATTTGGTGATGCGAATGCCCCTAATACAATGTTAATATGTACCTAAAATATTACTGTGAAAGATATGTAAGCCAATATGGTCAAAATAGAAATTTATAATAAAAAACAAACGAAACTTCTTGACCAAGATGTGACTTATTAATTACATAAAATATATAGATATCTAAATATCTAGTTATTTCTACATTAATTTTCTCAGATTAAATGGAATGTTACAATTTATTGACAGTAGCATTTAAAATACTTTATATAAAATACATAAATAATATATAAGGTGAAAGTTGCTTATCAGTGCTTATCAGAACATGATCATAAAAGAAAAAAATGCATCTAATAGAATTTCGAAATCATCTAGTTGCTATGAGCTTGGAAAACATAAGTAGGTTTATTTTTAAGCAATTTTGAAATTGAACTACTTAAAAGCTCTGATTAAAAGCTAAAAGAGACTATTATACTTTAATGTTTTATGGCTCTGCTATAAATTATTTGCCATTTAGAGACTTAGAAGAAATATTTTTGCTTTTTTAAAAATTGATTCACCATGAATTAGGAAGTTATTCATGACTGAGCTTCAAGCATACATCAACCCCTTCACCACTCTAGCTTTCCTTCAAAAATGTCTTATTTCCTTACAGTCCTCTGTCTACTTCTGTGGCAGGGGGATCTTTGTATTTTTCTTTTTATTTTAGGCCCTGTGTTTTTATTATATTCATATAATATATATTGTATTATATAAATACACATATTAATAGCTATAATTTACTGAATGAGTATCCTGCATGTTATTTTAGACTTCCCTTTCCAATATTGTCATTTCAATTGCCTACTATGGCTCTGTTCTCAAATTCTTTGCTTCAGTTGCCTTTGGGCATTTAATATCTAGAGATAAATTTACCAAGAGGTAAATACCTCTTGGCAATGTTCTATACAAAGGTGCTAGAACAAGGAGTTTGTTATGAACAGTCAGGTGTGGCTCCCAAACAAAAAAATAATATGCAAATTATGCTATCTGTGAAGCCATGTATGTTAGAATTGTATGTTAGAATTGCAATTGAATTGCAAATGAACATAGAAAAATCTTTTAAAACTGAATCTGATTTTGGACAATGTTAAGACTCCAGCATTTCAATAAATTACTAATAAGAAGGACACTCTATTTGAAAGGACTGATTGAGAACTTTTACTGAATCTACTTTAATTCCTTCTTAACCCAAAAGGAACATTATGTCCTCCACTTGACAAATGTTAACTTTGTCTCAACCTTTGTTTTCCATCTGTCTGAATCTACAAACACAAATCCTATTGGGAATATATTAGATCTCTGCTTACATCTGTCCAGCTTGAATTGTTGTTCTTTTTTTTTTATCACCAATTAAGTGTCATCAGTTTAGTTTGCATTCTGACCCACTGTTATCTTACTAGACATGAACACGGTACTTAGTTCAGTCCTCTAACTTCATACCGTAGTAGAATTTATTCTTGAATTATAAAATCCTGGATTATGTCAAATGCTAGCCCTATAAGAATCTATTAGATCCTTGGTTATTTGAGCACTAGGAAAATACTAATCCAGAAACCAAAAATTAAATAAAAGGCATGTGTGAAGCAAGAAAATATAGGTTATAATGAGACTAATTCAATAAAAATAAGGTAGAGAAATAATAGTCAGATAAGGTGTTAGAAAGAGTTCTTATGACTATTATAAAATATGTGTGGAAATGAAAATATATTTTATTAAAGATACAGTATAGGGGCCTGAGTGAGAGCACAGAAAATAGGTTGTTTGCCTTCCATACAGGCGACCTGAGTTTGATCCCTGTCACACTATATGGTCCCCATAATCTGCTAGAAGTGATTTCTGAGTGCAGAGCCTGGAGTAACCCCTGAGCGCCCCTAGGTGTGCCCCCCCAAAATACAATTTCAAAATATAAGTATAGAATATCCAGGAAAATAACAAAATTTATACAATTTTAAATTTACTAAAGTTTATCATTGTCAGAGGGGAAAAATGAGGATTAATGTCAAACACCACAGCCACCACCAGAATATTAACAATTGTCCACTTTTATAAAAGATTGCCAAGATGTTCAAACTTAATTTCTATACAAAGTAATGTGTGCATGCATGTGTGTGTGTGTGTGTGTGTGTATACACTTATATATTATGTTATATAAAAAAACAGGAAAATTTTTTGTGGTTAAAGAGAGCTAAGTAAGTAAATATATCACAAACTGAATTACGAGAAAAAATTTTCTGGTTCTCTAGATTCTTGAATACGGTAAGTATGTGGGATCCCGAGTGATAGTGTAGTAGATAGGGTGTTTACCTTGTCTGGGCTGGCTAACAATGGTTCCATCTCCATCATTCATTCCATTTGGTTGCCTGAGCCAGCCAGGGTTCCTGAATCCACAGCCAGGAGTAACCTTTGAGCACAACCACCAGGTATGTCATACACACAAAAAAATATGTGGATAAAAATAATATATATTCTTTAAGTGAGAGCTAAAAGTAAAATAGAGGGTTGGAGAGATAGCATGGAGGTAAGGCGTTTGCCTTGCATGCAGAAGGACAGTGGGTCGAATTCCAGCATTCCATATGGGATACCAGGAGCGATTTCTGAGTCTAGAGCCAGGAGTAACCCTTGAGCGTCGTTGGGTGTGACCCAACCAGCCCCTCCAAATAGGAAAGTGTAGTAGGGTGTGACCCCTCAAAAATAAATAAAAACCCAATCTCATTAAACTGTGCACTTACATGGGCAATATTTTATTTAAAATATGTTGTACAATAAAAGTAAAATTAAATTTGAAAAAGTATGAGCATACTATTTGGAATTAAGTATGAATTTCAAATTGTCTTCAGTCAGATTCTTCAGATTTTTACATTTTAATATTTAGCCATTAATTTTTTTAAAGAGTATTTTGTTGGGGCCCCAGGAGATAGCATGGAGGTAAGGCGTTTGCCTTTCATGCAAAAGGTCATTGGTTCAAATCCTGGTGCCCCATATGGTCCCCCGTGCCTGCCAGGAGCAATTTCTGAGCATGGAGCCAGGAGTAACCCCTGAGCACTGCCGGGTGTGACCCAAAACCAAAAAAAAAAAAGTATTTTGTTATATAAATAAAAAACTATTTGAATTAAGTTGGAACTTTGTGTGTAGAACACCCAGCAGTGAGCAGGGTTACTCCTGGCTGTACTTAGGAATTTGTTTCTTTGTTAGTTTTTGTTTTTTTTAGTCATACTCGGCAGCACTCAGGGCTGAGTGCTCTGCACTCATAAATCGCTCTTGGCAGGCTTTGAGACTATAGGGGATTTCAGGGATTGAACGAGGGTTTGTCCAGAGTTGGCCACATGCAAGGCAAATGTCCAACTGCTATGCTATCACTCAAGCCCCAATTAAGAATCATTCTTGGTAGCACTTGGTGGACTATAGAGTTTGCTTGAGATCAAAGTTGGGCTGGCTACTTGCAAGGTAAACACTTGGATTGCTTAACTATAGTTCCAGCCTCACAAAATAAATTGGAGCAATAGAAATGGTATAATTTAGATGAGAAACTGGTTAATATTAGTATCATGAATATTTTTATTTTAATTCTAATATGCTTTGAGCATATTTCCTTTGGGGTTCTTGTTTCCCTATTTTCCACCAGAACAAACCCCTCCTTGTTTTGCTGGCAGAATATAATCAGAGACAACTCTGTTAAGAAATTAGTTACAGTGAAATTTAAAATAATGAGAAAAATGAGGAGTTTCTTCATGTTCTTACATGGAAATTAACTTATTAATTTCAGGTTTTTGCTCCCCTTGAGAAAGAATAATCCTGCCAGTTATCTCAAAACAGAACTATGAGATTCATTTTTGTTGATAGTAGGTCAGCATAAATTTGTAATTGGATAAAACTGCACATTGGCATTACTATTATATGTCATATGTTTTTAATTTTCTTCTCTTTTATACTGAATTATCATTAACTTTCTATGTTAAAACCTACATATACTAGCATGTAAATGTATAACATATCACATGTATGCAGGATTCACAATACCCTTCATTATTGTTTAATACCATCATCTCCCTCAAAGATATTTCTATTTTTTTCTTACATTTTATACATCTTCTTTTCTATGGTTGCTGTCAAAGATTTTTACCAAGTCTAGGAGTTTTTTTATTTTGTTTTTATCAAGTGTTAGTTTCTGTTTTATATATGCATACATTACTAATATGATACGAATGAATGAAACCACCAAAAATTTTCTCTAACTTCGCACATTGACCTTATGTTTCATCCATTCGGGGCCCAAATAGTACAGCTATATTTTTAAATTGCCAAATTGTCTTCCCTTGAATATCTTTGCACAATTTCTTGGCAGATATTTGGAGACACATATAGGTGAATTAAATTATCTAGTTTTGATAGTGCTGCTATGAATATAGAGGTAAAATATCACTTATAATTAGTCATTTATTCTTCTCCTGATAAATGATTAAGATTTGTATCATTGAATCTATATATTTTTTTTGTTTTGTTTTTTTGGGTCACACCCAGCAGCGCTCAGGGGTTACTCCTGGCTCCATGCTCAGAAATTGCTCTTGGCAGGCAAGGGGGACCATATGGGGCACTGGGATTCGAACCGATGATCTTTTGCATGAAAGGCAAACGCTTTACCTCCATGCTATCTCCCGGGCCCCTATATTCTTTTTTTTTATAGAGCCTTGTCAATATACTATTATTTTCCCAAGATAAATCCAAGGATCATTTTATTTTCATATCCTCAAACTTTGTTGCTTCTAATTTTTTAATAGGTCTACTTTTATAGTATGCATATTATATAGGGTCACAGTTCCATTTAACTAATAATAACATGTTAACCTAAAAAAGTACATACCCATGAATTATTTGTCTACCTTCTTTGGAAAAGTGTCATTTAGATCTTTGGTCTAGATTTTTATTGAGTTGCTTGCCTCTTTGTTGAAAAATTGTATGATTTCATTATATGTTTTGGATACTAATAAGCCTTTTTTATAAAAGTAAAGTTTATTTAAGGGGACAAACCAATAGCACAGTAGGTAGGTCATTTGCTTTGCATGCGGTCATCCCAGGTTTGATCACCAGCAACCCATGTGGTCCCCTGAGCCCTACAGGAGTGATTTCTGAGCAAAGAGTCAGGAGTAACCCCTGAGCACCAACAGGTGAGCCCGCAAAACAAAAAACAATAACAAAAAAGATAAAATTTAAATGAACATAAAATATGATTTGAACTAATATTTGAGCATGTACATAATATTTTAAAGATTTAAACTAATGCTTATAAGTATATGACTATGATAAAATTCAAAATTCTTGCCCTTCCAGAAAACGTGGAGCTTTTCTTTTCTTATCTGTTTTTAATAATATTTTTTATTTATTGATGAAAATGCATCACATAGTTGACATAACTAATTATAATACACTTGTTTCAGGAAGACCAAAAGCAACATGATTTAAAAAAAATAGAAAATTGAAAGAAAAAGCTAAAGAAATGGGTGAGAAAGGGAAGAAAATGTTCAGTGGCAAGTATATTTTTGAAAATTATTAAATCCCCAATGAACTCATTAAAGCACAAGCAGGAAGCTTAGTAAGCCCTTTTTATTTTAAAGGATGAGACTTAAAGGGTGTGGGTGGCAATTGTTGTTTGCATAGCTCCAACAAAATATGGTAGAAATGGAAGGGGAAAGCCTTGGCCTAAATACAAGGAGACCTTACCTCTGAAATTTTCCTGCATAAGACAGACTCAGGGCATCAAGCATACTAGGCTGTCCAACCCCTGATTCATTCTCAGTGGTCTTGGTAAAATTGTTTCGCTGATTCACGGTTGTTGGTGTCAGGTTTCTCTAGTTAAAGATCCTGGTTTCTGAGCATCTTCTTCATCGAAGTCAAGATGATGTTGAGTGTCCACTAGTTTCACCTTACCATTAGCGGGCAATACGGAGAGTCCTGCCCTGCAAGCAGGTTGTTGCTGTTACTAAGTCGTCTGGTTGTTAAGAGACCCCCTTTGGAGTAAGTCTATGCCAGGGCAGCGGTAGGGTCTTCGTTGGTAGAAGTTAGCTTCCTAGTGATTTATAGACAATTGTAGATGTTTCTGTAGATGGTATCCATGGTTCAGGGATGTATGGGCAATGACTGTTCCTATGATGCCTGAGCCAAGTCATGACCATAGTCAGGGTTTAAGGCCCCATTGCATTACAAACTTTCTGTTCCTATATCTATTAGATAAGAACTTGCTTGCATATGTAATATTTTCTCATTTTAATATGCTTATGCAAAAAGGACAATGCCACAAGGTATTATTGGTGCATATGGGGGCTGAGAGAACAAGTCCAACAACCTGGTAACTTGACTCTAATATGAACTCTAAACAGAGAGGCTCTTCTGACAGAATTCCCTATTGAACAGAACAAACAAACAAACAAAAACAAAAAAAATCAATGGATGAAATTGTCACTATATAAGAGAATATTCAATAAAAGTTATGGCTGTTAAAGAAATACACTTAAGATATTCAAGGGAGAGATATATGTCCCTTTTATCTCTTTGGAAATAGTCGGGGGAGTGTTCAGTCCAGGACATGACTGGTCTGTGAGTTAGCCTTCTGGAGTCTTCAAAGCTGCTCCCAGCTGTCCCATATCAAGAAATGTTTTTGAGTGGGGGCTTCTCAGAAACCAAGTAAGGTAGCAAGCACATGTATGCAATGAAGGGAGGTAGAGGAAAGGAGACTGCTGAAAGTAGACCAATAGCGACAGAGTATTGGTTTCTTCTTTTCAATGACATATCTTTCAATTGTGAGTTCTTATCATGAAATCAATGATGATGAAAAATTTGAATTTAATTCACAATGTAATCAGAAACAGAAATTGAAAGCAAATATGGCAACAGACTAAGTTTTTTTTTTCTGGTAATTTAAGGCTCTGGAATTCACTTAAACTAAAATAAATTGTTAGAAGTGTCCCCATGGGTGTCCATTAGAGCTTTATGACAGATTTAAGGACTTGAAATAGCTTCACTTTGGACCCAGGAGACCTGAGTGTCTCTTTGATCAATTATTGTACTTCCATTAAAATATTTTTACTTTACCATGGGGGCATCTTGATCACCCTACATCCTGCTAAAACTGTCACATCATTTAAGTCTTTTATTTTTAAAGGTTATCACTCCCCTCTTTTTGCTAATGTGTTCATGTTTAAGGAGCTCAACATGCAACTGATAACAAATCTTTCTTGCTAGACAAGGAATTGACTTTGCTTTCTAGTGAAAGATATTCATCATAAAACATCCTTGTGAGATTTAGGGGTTAGTCAGGCAACAATTTGGCTGATAGAGTAACATAAATACCAACCTTTATGGCTAAGCTATGTTGACAGTCTCTATTATACTATGATAATAGAAGTGCCAGATATATGCTGTCATGTGATTTTTTAAAATTGGTAGTATCTGGGGCCCGGGAGATAGCATGGAGGTAAGGCGTTTACCTTTCATGCAAAAGGTCATCGGTTCGAATCCCGGTGCCCCATATGGTCCCCCGTGCCTGCCAGGAGCAATTTCTGAGCATGGAGCCAGGAGTAACCCCTGAGCGCTGCCGGGTGTGACCCAAAAACCACAAAAAAAAAAAAAAAATTGGTAGTATCTGTTTGTTTTTTCTGTTGATGTAAATGTTTCGCTTGAAATCATGACTAACAAAATAAAGACACAAATAGCATTTGGTTATGGCTTAAATATTTTCTAATCTTAATATATTCACTTGATGAATTTGCAAAAAATCTCATTAATTGATGAAATGATGTTTCCACTTTATGTATACCTATGCATTTATGCATACATGCATATATATGAAAGTTATGGACATTAATTAAAATGTGAAAAGATTTTGAGTTCACAAAAATATGCAACACAAGATGTACCACTTTTATATATGTACCTCTAAATATTGCAATATTGCTAAATGGAAATCTTACATTATTATGCTATTTTCTGTATTCTTTTTTTCTTTTCTTTCCTTTCCTTTCCTTTCATTTTTTTTTTTTTGGTTTTGGGTCATACTTAACCAGTGACCCTTAGAGTTACTTCTGGCTATGTGTTTAGAAATTGCTCCTAGCTTGGGGGACCATATGGGATGGCGGGAACCTAACCAAGGTCCATCCTGGATCAGCTGTGTGCAAGGCAAATGCCCTACTGCTGCATTATAGACCCATCCCCTAGTTTTGCATTCTTTATTTCTAAAATCTAGCTATTAATTGCCTAGCTTTGAAAAATCACTATTATTATTTTTTTTCCACTTTGGGGAAGCTAGTATTCTCTTTTGGATATTCTCTATTTTCACACTTGACTAAGTAAATTTCTTACAATAAAACTACTTTGCTTCACTAAAATAAAGAATAATAAGCTTTATTATATTTTATATAATGAAATTGCAATAGAATTTTAGTTTATGGCATTGACTTACAAAGGTGCTGTATATTAACGGAAACAATATTTTAACTATTACCGCCAAGAACATTCCTGTCACCCTACCTTCTATCCCATCCACTCAGATTTCCTTTATTTGTTTATAATTTACAATTTTGCTGTTTACTGTTATATCTTTTAGCTCCA